>PVIW01000840.1:0-214347 GCA_004026585.1 Noctilio leporinus
TGCTGGTTTGGTAGAGATGTATTCTTTTAGTCTTTTTTTGTCTGGGAAGCTCCTTATTTCTCCTTCTATCTTGAATGAGAGCCTTGCTGGGTAGAGTATTCTTGGTTGCAGGCCTTTGTTTACCATGACTTGAAATACTTTTTGCCATTCCCTTCTGGCTTGAATTGTTTCTGTTGAATAATTATTTGATAGCCTTATTGGAGCACCTTTATATGTTATTTGTCATTTCTCTCTTGATGCTTTTAGGATTCTCTCTTTGTCTTTGAAATTAGCCATTTTAATAATAATGTGCCTTGGTGTTGGTCTGTTTGGGTTGATCCTCATTAGGACCCTCTGTGCTTCCTGAACTAGAGTAATGTGTTTCACTCATCATGTTAGGGAAATTTTCTATCATGACTTTTTTGAACAGGTTTTCCATTCCTTGTTTCTCTTCTCCTTCTGGTATCCCTATGATACAGATGTTGTTACGTTTCATGTTGTCCTGCAGCTCTCTTAAACCCTCTTCAGTCTTGTTCAGCCTTTTTTTAGTCTTTTGTACTGTCTTGGAGTATTTGTCTACATTATCCTCCAACTCGCTGATCTGGTCCTCTGCTTCCTCTAGCCTACTGTTGATTCCTTCTACTGTATTCTTCAATTCAGAAATTGTATTCTTCATTTCCTCCTGACACTTATTGATAGTTTCTATGTCCTTTTTCATGCTGTTATAGCTCTTGTAAGTTCCTTGTAACTTCCCTGGAATTCTTTGTAGTTCTCCTGGAGTTGTTTATAGTTTTCTTTGATGTGGCTGAGCTCACTGAGCTTCTCTATCATCATTCTTTTGAATTCCTTATCTGATAGTTCAGGTGTCTCTGTTTCACTTTGTGGTCTTTCTGGGGATTCTTCCTTTCCTTTTGGTGATGGACTGATTCTTTTTTTCCCATTTTGGGTGTCTGTTCTTGCTTGCTTTTTATTTATTTTTTTGTTTGTTTTTTCCTTAGGTTAACCTGCTTTGCTTTCTTGCCTTAGTTGAGCACCCTTCTAGGAGATAGGAGATTTGTGTAGTTCAATGTTACAGTCTCCCAGATTTTCTCCACTTGCTGTTCTTGGTGTGTCCTTTATTTGGGCTGTCTGGTTGTATTCTGGACCTGTGGGCTTTTAGCAGAAAAAAAAAAAAAAAAGGAAAAGAAAAAACAAACAAACAAAAAACAAAAGGAAAAAAGAAATAAAAACAATAATAAGAAGAAGAAGAAGAAAAGGTTTAGATGGCTGTTCACCCTTAATAATCCCTGATTGGTACAGATGGAGCCAGGACCTGAGGGCTTTTAGCAGAAAAAAAAAAAAAGGGGGGGGGGGAGAAAGTCACAAGACAAAGAGAAATCAATATTAATAAAGAAAGGGTTTAGGTGTTTGTTCACCCTTTATGATCTCTGTTTGGTCCAGGTGGAGTCAGGACCAGTGGGCTTTATCAGGAAGAAAAGAAAGAAGAAGAAGGAAAAAAAGGAACAAGGTCACAAGACAAAGAGAAATCAATATTAATAAAGAAAGGGTTTAGGTGTCTATTCACCCTTTATGATCTCTGATTGGTCCAGTTAGAGCCAGAACCTGTGGGCTTTAACAGGAAGAAAAGAAAAAAAAAAGAAAAGAAAAAGAAAAAGAAAGAAAGAAAAGGAGGGAAAAAAAGAAAAAGGAAGGAAGAAAAGAATAAAGGTTTTGGGTGGCTGGGGAAGGGAAGAATACTTAGATTGAGGACTGGGAATGCATTGTAGCCAGAGAGTGAATAGACTTTAATTCAAGAGTAGGGGGAGGGTCTTGGGTATTTAGGTGGATTGAGATAGGAGGGGATTAAGAATATGTGAGAAGTAACTTTTGAAAAGGATATGTTGGGGATTAATAGTTCATGTAGCTCTCGGTATAACTCAGGTGCTTGAGATTAGCAGCAATCCATTTCCTGAGGCTGCCTCTTTTTCTTGGTCAGGTCTATGAAAAATATGGAACACTTCACGAATTTGCATGTCATCCTTGCGCAGGGGCTATGCTAATCTTCTCTGTATCGTTCCAATTTTAGTATATGTGCTGCTGAAGCAAGCACAACTTTTCAGATTTATTTATGTTGATAAGTATATTAGTACTTTGCTCCTTTTTACTGCTAGCTAATATTCTATTATATACATTGCCACAATTTGTTTATCCATTCTTGCATTGATGAGCATTCGGACTCTGTCCAACTTGGGGCTGTTATAAATAAAGCTTCTATGATCATTTCCATACAAGCCTTCTGGGTAGACCTTAAGGGTAGAATTGTTGGGTCATAGGATAGGATTATGTTTAGTTTCATAAGAAATTTCCAGACCATCTTCTAAATTGGTTATGTGATTTTTACTCCCATCAACATTCTATTTCTGCTTTGTGGTTTTATTTTTTGTTCAGGCTTTAAGATCCATCCTTTTGGGCCCTGAGCTTTCTGAGGGGGTTTCCTATTACACTCCCAGCTTGGGTGGGCCTGAGTCTTTATCTCCTTCTCTGTGCTCAATCAATCAAAACAGATTCAAGTTCATCAGAGTTGAGTAAATTCTTTAAGGATAAAAGTCCGTTTCAGGGATACACCTCCAGGATCCCCATTTTTATTTCATTTTAGCAACTGCAAATTCCTTACTTGTTGGCAAGATCTTTAATGCATTAAAAATATAAAAGTATCTAGAATTTTTTTTTTTTTTTTTTACATTTTCTTTTTTTAAAGACTTTATTTATTATTTCCAGACAGAGAGGAAGGGAGGGAGACAGAGAGGGAGAGAAACATCAATGTATGGTTGCCTTTCACCTGCCTCCAGCCAAGGACCTGACTGGAGACCTGGCTTGCAACCTGGTTATGTGCCCTGGCTGGGGAATCGAACCAGCAACCTTTGGGTTTGCAGGCCGGCACCTTACCCACTGTGCTACCAGCCAGGGCTAGAATTTTTAGTTGTTTTTAATGGAAAAGATTAGTTTCCCATTATAATTGAAATATATTTAGTTAGAAAATCTAGTCTGCTAGGCTAACATAATTTGAAGTCTCCAGAATATACTTTTTAAAATGTAAATCAGATCGCGTTATACCTCTGACTAAAATTTTTCAATGGCTTCATATGGCACTTGGAACCAATTTCAACTTTCTATTTTAACTTTCCAGGCCCTACATGATATAACCTGTGTTTATTCCCATGATTTCATTTTAAAACATTATACTCTGGCAATATTGGCTTTCTTTGTAGTCCTCAGACACTCAGTTTTTCTCCATCTTAAGTCACTACTGACTCTCCTCCCGGCTGCCTCTTTCTCACCTTTAAGACCTCAGGCAGATTGCCCCTGACATTGCCATGTGGAGTAGCCCTGCCTTACTATCAGTCATGCTTTACTCCAACAGCCTATGCTATTTTCTCATAACTCTGATCACCACAAAAATAATCATATCAATATTTACTTATTTATCTGCTCATTGTCTGGCTTGCTCTGTTAGAGAATGTGAATTCCATGAAAGCAAAGATTGTGTCTCTTGTTTCACTTTTGTTTTCCCAATGCCTAGAATTGTACTTGAACCTGGAAGTTAACAATATACTAAATTAACAATGAGGAGTTGTTAAATGAATGAACAAATAAAGGCATTCTGCCAGAACTATGTGATTATTAAATTTTTGTTTAAAATATAAATGGGTTTTCTTTCATTGCTTCTTTACCTGGTATTACATGGCTTCTCTTGCATGCATTTGGAATCTGTAATCATCATTCAGAAAGCTCAGCTATTGCTTCCACTGTGGAGTTTTCCCTTCATCTCATCAGGCTGAATTGCCTAGGTCTTTTCTCCCATACACCCTTGTATCATTGCATTCATTGTGTTGCACTATAAGTCCTTATGTGCATCTCCCATCTGAAATATCAGCATCTCATAAAAATTACAACCAGCCCTGTTCTCATAAGAGACTAGGCACATGAGAGCTATGCAATGAACATTTCCTGAGTAGATTAATGAATTTTGCACTTGTATGTATCTTTCTTCTAAGGAGTATCATTTTCAATCTCTGGTTTATGAGCTTGAATTAATATTTCTTCAAAATATTTCCCCATGTGACTTTAGGCCATCATGTTCATGCTTCTTATAGTTCCTTAGAGTAGAATTTAATTAAACCATACTTACTCACCAGAATTACTGCACATCTGCCATGGCAGAGCAATAGAGCTTAAAAACAAACCAACAAAAAGACACTCCCTAGTACTGTGCTGCTCACAATCCTATAACAGCATGATCCTATCATAGAAGTGTAGAGCTGGAAGAGACTTTTGAATTTCAATCCAGCCATCATTTTATGGAAGAGGAAACTAAGGAGAGGCCTCAAAGAAATGTAGTAGAACTAAGCTCAAACTAAAATTTCCTTGAAGGAATAATACCACACACACACACACACACACACATACACAGAGTAGAATGCTATAAAAGCATGAAGCATTCATGTTTAGCTAGTAAATGAAACCTATTTTAAAAGTTGGAAACAGTAGCTAAGAAAAACAATGAGACCATGTGCAGTGTTGGACAAGTATTTAAACTCATTTATAAAATAGGGATAATAATGGCTAGTTTGCTGCGTATTGTAGAAATTATAAATGATGTATGTGAAACTATCAGCTAGGGATGCTTTGGATGTAAGCAACATAAAATCCAATTTTACAATATTGTAGACAAATAAGAAATTATTTTTTCATATTACGAGTCTGGAGATAGGTGGCTGCTGGCTTTTATTTGGTGGCATGTGTTGCTGAAAGTTTTGGGGGGTTTTCTTACGTATGTGATTTTATAATGGCCACACACCTATTATATTGTAGGTCCAGAAGTCTGTGTTCAAGGTAAGAATGAGGGGAAAGGAGACATGTCCTGTTAGGCAAAGCAATCCTTTGTTATTGGGACAGTAACCTAGTAACCTAGAAGTGCCTAGCAGAATCCTGTTTATGTTCTGGGCCCTATGCCATCAAAGCATCACCCCTGGCTAGACAAAAAGTTACAAAAAGCGTATGTTTGGTGTTTAAGCCTCTATAGCGTAGATGTCAACGAAAAGGGGGTTGAGAATAACTTTTTCATAACCAATGAACAGGACCTCCCATAAGTATCTACCATATAGGAAAAGGTGTAATAAGGGGGTAGTTATTGAAATTTTATTTGTTTTCAATTTTCAGCCCTCCACCTCCATCCCCTTTGACAATCATCTGCTAGTTCTCTGTATCTATGAATCTGTTTCTATTTTCTTTATTGATTTGTTTTGTTAGATTCCACATGTAAATGAAATTATATGGCATTTGTCTTTGACTCATTTCACTTAGCATGATACCCTCTAGGTCCATTCATGTTGTTGTAGCAGGCAAGATTTCATTCTTTTTTATTGCTGAACGTACTGACATTTTTAAACTTTTTAAAAAATATTTTATTTATTATTTTTAGAGAGAGGGAAAGGGACAGAGGCAGAGAGGAAGAGATACATCAATACATGGTTGCCTTTCCCCTGCCTCCAGCTATGGATCTGGCTGGAGACCTGGCTTGCAGCCTGGTTATGTGCCCTGGCTGGGAATAGAACCAGCGACCTTTGAGTTTGCAGGCCAGCTCCTTATCCATTGTGCCACCAGCCAGGGCTAAACTTTATTTTTATTGTGGACACTATTACAGATGTTCCATTTTCTCCCCCTTTGCCCACTTCCACCCGCCGTCATCACCCCTTCCTCTGGCCATCACCACACTGTTGTCTGCATCTATGGGCTCTGCATATATGTTCTTTGGCCAATCTCTTCAACTTCTTTCCTCCAGTATCTCCCTCCCCTCTGACAGCTGATAGTCTGTTCTAAGTATCTATGCCTCTGTTTCAGAGAAAACTCTGAATCCATGTAGTCAACTTGATCTCTGTACCCTTTAACAATGAACTTCTCATTACAAAGAGTAAATAAGAAAGTATTATCTGATTTTGGTGTGTGGTTTATGACTTCACTGCATCATTTGCTTTTCACATGTTATCAATTTCTTGAGATTGTCCTGGGGTATGGGAATTTGGTGACTTGGGTCATGAACTCAGTTATTTTGACATTAGCCTTCAAGATAAAGATCCAGCATTAAGCTTCTCTTTATATCTGCTTTTTAACATTTTGGCTTTAGAAGTAAAGGAGATTAAATGATACCTCAAAACACACTGAAGATTGTGAAATGATACAGATATACGTGAAAGCACAAAAAACCCAATGTGTTCTTTATCATTCTTAACAGCTTAAATAAAGTGACTGACTATTCTCAGAGTCAAAAATAATTTAGGATTTAATTGGCAAAGATATTTTAAGGTTCTCTCTTTCTCTATTTTTCTTCTGCCTTGGTAGAGCTCGGCATTATGTTGCAAGCACTCAGCATCTTGAAATAGTTACTGAGACAACATCTTAAATTAAGAATTAATTGGATTTTCAAAAGTTCTTCAGGTTCATACAAGCATGTTGGTGTTGTGCTTCTTGTTTTGCCTTAGGGTAACATCTCCTTAGAGAAGTCTGTACATTCTTTAGATTCTGAATGTTAACATTTTCATCCATCTATAAGTAAGTAGAACCCTTCAAATATAATAAAGGATCTCCTTCCTAAGGGAAAGCTACTTATTACATATGACAGAATCATATTATGTATTTGTTAGTAGGTCTCCAGGCTGGCTTCCACTAAATTATGATAAATAGCTACTTTTATCTAGAAGCTGATTCCAGAGTTACCATGATTATTTGTCAGTAATGCCTGGGCTTATTTTCTCTATGTTTTCCTTAGTTTCTTGGCATGTGCTCATGAGTTTCCTCTACAGGGGCAAATTCTACACCTCAAATTTGACATATGGAAACATAAGCATTCCTATAGACACAGAAGATTAGAGGGGAAAGCACCATAAAGAAGACACAATTCAACCTACTTATGTTACTCACAGAGAATCAAAGCACAGATTAGCTGAGTCCCTTTTCCAAGACTGTAAACTAGTGGTAGAAGCAAATTCAGTCTTGGGTCTTCATAAGTGTGAAAGCTTTTCATACCTTTTTATGGAGATAATATGGCAATGGTTCTATTATCATTAGCTTCATTACATACATCTTGGCCAGGTGTCAGGCACTGTCCTACATGCTAAGGATACAAAAAGGACTGAGATGTGATCTTGCTCTTAACAAGCTCATGATCTTTAGAGTTTTGAAAAGGAAGTAGAAAGATGGAAAGGCCCTGATTTAATAGAGTCATCTCTGTCCATGTAAGAGAGAGAAGAGAATAAAGAATGGTAAAGCCTTTGCTCTTCCTAAATCTGTCTTCTCTAAACAATCTTTCTCAAAAGATCATACAATGGTTTTGTGTCAGACAAACTAAGAAAACAAATCATGGCTCAGCCATTTACCTCTTTGTATCTCAATTTCTTTTTCTATAAATAAAGATGATAATGTTTAACCAGTAGAATTATGACAGTGTAGTAACAGAGAGCCTCTTGGTATGGTGACTTCTAAAGCTGTTGGCAATGCAAAAACCCTTTGAAATCACAAGAGTGAAGAGTAGGTAAGATGTGGGAATGGGGACAGCTCAGTAAGATGTGTGGAGTGGGGAGATGGGAGGACAGTTGTAGGCAGCCACTGCAGGCTCCTCCACAGTGATTGAAGTGTGGATGCCAGCCCTTCGGTCCAGGGCAACTCTAGAACAGAGCCAATCAATAGAGAGCCTTTAGCCTCACCAGTCAGGATTTCCATTTCTTCCCCACTTCTCATCCCACCACCTATGTGGACATCAACAAAGGCTAGTTTAACATGATTTAGGATAATATCATCCTCTCAACTGGAAATAGTTGAACCATACCTAGGGTTTTTTTTTTTTTAATGTAAAATTATGATTTTCTTCATTGTAAAAAGAATACATGACATTTTTAAAGATTAGGAACAAATATTGAAATTTAAACTCTTAATATTTTGAAGCTTCATCTTTTAAACACAGCATGGCAGTGAATTATTGAAAAAGGGTTTGATAAATGAATACCAACATTTCACCACTGTTTTATGAAAAATGTTTTTCTTGGCTTAAGCTTTAAAATATCACAATATGATAAATATAATCAGAGGATACATTTGTATCACTTTATCTTAATTGGTGTGCTTATAAATTTGGAAAACATAAGTGAATACACATTATGTCAAGGACATCTTTCATCTAAAAATCATAATAAATTAATATATAGTACTCTAGGCTTTCTGAATATTGTGAAATACAAAAATAAATACCCTCAAAGAGCTGATAGTCTAGTGGGAGAAACAACCATTTCATTGCTGCTAGAAACTGACCTTACTATCTTGTTAGCAGCTACTGACTAAGGTCCAAGATTCTAAAAAAGATATCTCAATGAACAATTAACTCCAAACTGCAAAAAATATATAGTTGCATACTTATCACCAGTTGTATTGTCTTCTTTTTCTAGCTCAAGTGCTACACCATTCACCGCCTACTAGTGGATAAGTGTAGCATTGCCAAGACCTCATCCTACTCACACAGTAAGGTGTAAAAAAAGGAAATTATTCACATGTGTCAAGCAACGTGGGGTTTTACATTATTAGATGACTTATCCATAGAAATTTTTTCCTGAATTACTGAAATATCTGCCTTGGTTCTTTCATTCATTTTAGAAGTACACCCATAGGATAAGATTGAGTCATATTCAAAAGAACGTTTGTTTATCCAGGTATCTGGTACACTAGAAAGGGGAGGAATATTTATTCCAATCTGAGTTGCTTGGCAACTGCATCAGCTTTCCATTCTAGTTAACCAGCTATGGATGGAGCTTGTTAGAGACCAAGAATTGAACTGACACTCACATATTCACAAGAGGTTTAGAGCTAAGGTTGATGACTGAGCTAGGATCTCAATAAAATTGATGTTTCTTGCATATTCAAGATAATAGGCTTTAAGATTTGAAGGCCGAAAATGTTATTTAATTTAAGTGCAATCCTGCTTGTAACTTCACTACAGAAGTCTGGACCAAATGACTCTGAACATTTCCTATGTTTAGTGAACTATTAAACCCAAAACCTGAAGATCCAAGATAGTAGGGGAGTAAGTGAAAGCTACACTAACCTCCTCCCAGGACCAGTCTGGAATTATAACTAAACTGTAGAGAAAGCATCCTGAATAATCAACTGAACACTAACTGGAGAGAAGGCTTGTAACTAAGAACAGACAGAAGAAATCACTTCACCACAGTAAGACTGGTAAAGAATGTGGAGGAGACACAAAAGGGCTGGCTTGGCTCCCAAGCATGGCAGCTAAAGTTCCAGAGGGGTATTTTGTGGCAGGAGGGTTCCCCTGAGAAGTATGGGATCTGAACACCATTCTGGGTTCTCCAGCCTACAGCACCAGAGCTAGAAAGAGCCCAGATAACATCCACCTATGAAGAGCATCAGTGTTTCTATCTGCCAGGAAGATATGGCTAGAGCAACAGGGAGACTCTCAAAGGGACAATGCATAAAATTTCATTTGCAGCCACTTATCTTGGGCTTCAGCAGAGTGAACTAGAGACACTTAAGGCAAGTCTGTTTCTACTGTTATCCCCTTAACCTGGATCCACCTCTTGCAAAAATAAACAAAAACTCCTAAGTAGGAGTAGGCAGGATGAAGCATGTTCAATTTCATACTTATATGTAATAAAATGTGCCTCAATGATAGTGACTATTGTACCCAAAATCATGTTTTGGAAAGGAGAATGAGAGTGAAGGATTTCCAGAGCTAGTTTTCACTTTCCAATAAAACATTTCAGTGTATTTAACACAAACAACAATAGCAAAATAGTTCAGAATCTCTTACATTTGTTTTTATATTTTTAAGTAACAAATTTAAGTTCACATCCTTAATATTTCACAATTATGTTATTTCCCTAAAAATCATAATTAACTAGTTATTTAATGAAAAAGTAATAATTGAAAGTGGGTTAATTTTTTTAGTATAACAAAAGGGAACATAATTATAAAAGAAGCCTCCTGAATTCCTACATCATTCTTTGTGTCATTCAGAATTAATCAATTTTAATTACCTGCATATTCTTCCAGACTTCATTTTCTATGAACATACATACATGTATGTGGGTTTTTCCTTTGGAGATCTTCCCATCTTAGGGAAACTTGCCACATTCTTTTTACTATTTACATCATATACTTCATTGTTAATGTACTATATCTGATTTAACCAATCTCCTAATTATGGATGTTTAGCTTGTTTCTAGCCTTCACAATTAAAACTAATTATTTTAATTTAATTAATTCAAACTGAATAATATGTACCAAGTACCAAGCTGTGTTTTGAAGCATTTTACAAAAGTGAGCTCATTTAATCTCTGAAATAACCCACTGAAGTAGGTCCTAATAGTATCATCTCTATTTTATACATGAAGAAACTGAGAAGAGAGCAATAATGTGATTTTTCACTGGTCACATGGCTGTAAATACTAGAGGTGGAATTCAAGCCCACACCTCTCTGGTTCAAGATTCCATGCTAAGATTTGATGGGCTTTGATTTCTCTCCATTATGAAAGCACAAATGTCTATTTTTGAAGTAAACCAGCTGCTAGGCATAAGAAATGAAGGATGCTTTTAGTAGTCAGCATTAGCATGTAAAAAAATCTGAGGAAGAAGAGAAAAAAAAAAAATAGATGGCAAAGTCCTTGGAGAGCTACTTCCATTCCACTCTATCATACTCATTCTCAATGACCTCTGCAAAGCTTTCTGAAAGGCAGACAGACCAACCCATCCTAAGTGGTAAATAATGCTGCAAGTGTGAAGTCATGTCAACCAGACACATTGAAGGAGTGGAGGTGACAAAGAGCATTAGCTTTTAAATCCTGCAGAAAAACAGTTAAGACACTAACTCAATTTTGTACAAAACTTCACTTGGGGCACAATTTTAAGTTAAGGGTAAACAATCTAATCAAAGCATTTTAAAAGAAGAATTTGTCTCAAGAAATCTTTTTTATCAGGCATACAATTATAGCTTCTCAGTCTGAAGAGAAGCAATTTTGTTGCTCTGAAAAGCTCAAAAGCCAAAATGCACTCAATTCTTTTTCCCAGAAGCAGAACAATTTGTTCTCTGGTGCCAGTTTTTATAATTCTAAAAGATGACATTGCATGCTGCTGGTAGTAATACCATTCGAATCTCAAAAGACTTGAGCAGAATCTTGTTGAAGCATTGGGTTTTAAAGCTGACAATCCTTATCCTCCCATTCCCAAGTGGTAAATATCAAAAATACCTGCCACTTTTTTTTTAGTACATACAATGCTAATTATATCACTGTTCTAATTTTATTTCTGGCCTTCGGTACAGCAGAAGCTTTGCTGGCATATTAGGAATGACATAAATGTTTGCACATATTTGAAAGCATGAGAATATGAATCACATTAAGAGAAATCACCTTTGATCAAAATATGAGCACTACATCCGAACAACTTCTTTACTGCTATACATTACTAGTGGTAAAAAGCAGTTTGAACTTTAGAATAAAAAATTTTAAGTATAAATGAAGGGAGGAGGTTCATACAAAAGTGTATGCAATTCTTGGATCAGCTCATCAAAAGAGAAAAACTGAAAATTAATGGCTCACCATGGAGTCACAAATTAATTTAATGTTCTGATTTTTAAAATAACATTTTCCAAGACTTATAAGAACTTACAAATAATTTCCAGAAATATAAAAAATTTTTGACATTTTTCTTGATATTTTCATTGATAACTCCAGAGAAAAGATCCTCCAAAGATTCAAAGTCAGCTGTCCCCCAAGTTCCATCTTCCAGCTCTGATCTCTCCCCTCTCATCTAGTGTCATCTCATAATAAAACCACATAAGATGCATGCTCCAGGAGAGGATATGGGTTCTCAATAAATTTTAGTCTTTTGCTTCTGCAAATAAAAGATGGACCTTCACCACACACACACACACACACACACACACACACACACATATATATATAGCATATATATATATATATATATATATTTCACTATTTAGAATAAAATTATATTTAATAAGATTACATCTATGTCAGAAATACAAACTACAGTAGTCACCCTTGGAATGTAGAGGATACATTCCAACACCCCAAGTGGATGCCTGAAACCAAAGATAGTACCAAACACTAAATATATTCATGTGCTATGATTTTTCCTGTACATGCATATCTCTGATAAAGTTTAATATGCAAATTAGGCACAGGAAGAGATGAAAACAAAACTAATAATAAAATAGAACAATTATAACAATACACTATAATAAAGGTTATGTGAATGTGGCCTTTCTCTCTCCCTCTGGTGACTGAGATGGTTACTAAGTGACTAACGAGCAGGAGCATCTGCAGCATGGAGACTCTGTCCAAAAAGAATGATTCACACCCAGCAGGACCAAATGGGGCAGCTCAGGATTTCATCAGAACAGCACAAAATTTAAAGCTTAAACAGTATTTATCTCTGGAATTTTCTGAAAATTGATGTGTTCAGACCATGGTTGACCCCAGGTAGCTGAAACCACAGAAAGCAATGCCAATGGATTGGGGGAGTGGCGGGGGAAGGGTGACAGCTCTAAGAATTTCAGACAATCTTAGGGATAATTGAGTTTGTATTTGTACCTTCTACGTAGGAAAAAATTGTGAAAGACTTTGAACTGTACCGAAAGATGTTTTCAATGAAACACTGTGTTTTGCTTATAGCACATTTTCCTGGAGTGTCTGGTCTTTGGGACTTGTGTCATGTATTGTCATTGAGCTATAACTCTACAAGTTTTAGATGATTACTATAATGAAAATCTTTTTTGTCAATAAACCTATAAATCTATTTTGTCAGGTGGAGATACAATTGTTTTCTGTCTCCTATTCTGCAGAAATAACCACTTTCACATCTATTTGCAAACATGTTTCATGGCCTAACTATGACTGAATTTTTTTATTTCTCCTTGGAACTAGTTATGACATTTTGTTGGTTCCCTTATTAAATAGTGAGTAAATAAGGTCTTTATTTTATATGAATATAAAACTAATGATTTTATCTTTTACGAAATGTCTCTTTAACAAATCATTATATATTTGAATTTAATTTTTTTATTTAATTTTATTGTTGTTGTATTACATCCATCCCCTTTTTGTTCCCCTCTGTCCCCCTCCCCACTCACTCATTCCCCCCAAAGTCAATCCCACCTGTTGCCCATGTCCATGGTTCCTTTACACTAGGTTCTTGTCTAAACTGATCCCCTTCTTTGCCTCTTCCTCGATTTAATTTTTAAAAGTACTTAAGTTATTGTTTCCTTTTATAGGAAAACCTCTTGGTTTTCACTGCCAATAACATATTATGGAAATATGTTTATTTTTCCAGCTCATCATCCTTACCTTGCAAGTAATTTTTTTCTTATGCTTTAGTGAAGTCTTTTGTTTTTCCTATATATGTTTCACTCACAGAATTCCTTGGGGTCTTAAGTCAGGAAAATTCATCAAACAAGGGTCATTATGGCTCATCCATTAGTGAAATAGGTTTGTTTTCCCCCTGCCTTTTGGGCACATTTTTAATATATAATTTATATATCATTGCTCTACTTCATTTTCTCTTTTTATTTTACAATATCTAAGCCACTTGAGCCAACTGAATGCAGCTCACCAATATGTATGGAGAACATATGTCTATGATGGAGCTTAAATTCAAGAAATGCACCCCCTAAGAAGGCCTTTAAGTAATATAGGACTTGCATAATTTGTTCAGCTTCTGTTAGTGCATAAATTATTGCTGAGAGTATATTAGACATTTGAGGAAATAGAATCTCTAGCTTCTAGGAAATCTTTTAATAAATGAGTATCACAGTTCTTTGAGCAATAATTACTAAGGTCTTGTGCTTTATAATAACCACACACATACATACCATTACCCCAAAAGTACTGAGAAGGAAATACATACTTTTCATTAAAGTTGCTTTCAAAGGACCATGAATGTAAGTTAACCCTAACAGAGAAACACAGCACTCCTTGCATCCATAGCAATCTTTTTGCAAGGGTTGAGAATCATAAGTTTATTTTTTTAACTTACTCTTTTAGGAAATCTATAAATAGGGACTGTTGTCAACTCTGAGCTCCACAGGAAACAGAGTATTCATAGGAACAAATAAACCCAAAAATGCTACTTTTGTTTATAGATAAAGCAATTTTCTTTTAGTTTTATATTTACTAATGCCATAAATGGCAACACTTCCTATCATACTCCTTACTCAATAGCAAACTGATGCTTTGCCTAAAAAGTCTTCACTCCAACTGTGTCCCTTTCCCATATTCCCAATAGTTTTGCTGGTCACCTGTAGGAGGTACAGAGCAGTATATAACCATCAAGTCAGATCATACCATTTACTATCGTTTACTCAACCCCCAAATTCCCATTCTGGAAAATGACTAATAATGGTATCTACCTTACCAGACAGCCTTGAGGATTAAGAAACCAGAAAAAGGAATGTAGGATGCAGTAATCGCTCAATAAATATTTACTAGCAATACGAAAGTCAAATAATGACTCAAAAGCTGGTGCATCCGAAGTTATTTTAGGCAATAATTCAGGAACAATCCATTCCAATAAGCACAACGCTGCCTCCCTTCCCTAGGAGGCAGACAGGAGCTTTTTGCCTTGTGACACTGGGAGGCAGAGGACAGAGCAGGCAAACCGTCCTTAAAAAACCAACCAACAAAATGAGTGTAGAAGTTCCATGAGCATTTGTTAAATGATCCCCTCAGACAGTAGTTCCCAAGTACGGCACACATATTTCTGATGGCTCTAAAATATCCTCCAGGTGGTCTGTGAATTCCCTATAGATTTAAGCACAATGAGAAGTTCAGAGAGCACCTCACTGTTCTAAATAAATTTAGGTCTCTCAGCCTAGATAAATTATGTCCCAGAAAATGGAGGCAACCAGCCAAAGAATCTGTTAAATAATTGTAAATTGTCCTTAAGGAATCTTGTAAAATGGAATACATGCCAAAAAATCATTTATTTATAAAGGGAAGATTCTGTGAATGATCAAGCTATGCATTTAGCAAAGATCCCAGACAAAAGCCTAGGAAATATTATTAAATAGTTTTTAAGTACTTGGAAAATAAAGGGGAATGAGCAAAATTAAGATTGATAATATTTTAGTGAGAGAAAGAATATGGAGTTCAGTGCTCATCAAATTTTAATGAGTATGTGAGTCACCAGAACTCTTGTTAAATGGCAGATTCTGATTCCATGGGTCTAGATGGGGCCTGAGAGTCCACATTACTAGCAAGCTCCCAGATGATGCCAGTTCTGTTTATTGTTGGACCACACTTTCATAGCTAGGCTATAGAGCATTCTTGATAGAAATATAAATTGGAAAAACATTTTATAATATTCATTAGGATTTTTAAATGTGCACACCTTTTAGCATAACAATTCTATTTCTAGAAATGAATTCTTCCTCATTTGCCTGAAGACAAAGGGATATTTGTAATTGCATTGTTTATAGAAGCAAAAGGTTGGCAACAACCTAAATGTCCATCAGTAGGGGAGTAGAGAGTAGGTTGTGGTAAACTGAGGACTATTTTGAAGTCATTATAGAGAATGTTTACTATTGTGAAAGATTCTCAAATATTTTATTGAAAGAGATAACATAGGACACTATCCAATATGTTTTTTCCCAATGTTTTTAAAGAAACAAGATGTATATATTAATACACACATGTAAATACAGTATATAAGAAAGTATCCAGAAGACCAAACATCAATTACTCAGTGGCTTCCTCTGAATAAAGGCATGAGACTAGAGCAGGGGAGTGAAAAGAGGGCTTTGGCTTTTTAGTCCTTTTCCTCCTGTACTTCATATTCTTTAACAAACAGAATTTACTTATAATTTGTGTGATGGGTTTTAACAGAAAGGCAAGAAGTAACTAATGAAAGTTGCCATGGGTTTGTTAGGAATCAGTTCAGGAATGATATTTTTAACATATTTCTGTTTTTGCCTAATACTACACAGGTATTCCAGGGGTCTGGACACCTAAAGGTCCATACCCCACTGTGGGTTCTTAGCTTCACCCAGTAGGAAATTCAAACAGGAGTCAGCATAGAGTCTAAAGTGAAAGAGAGTTTGTCAGTGAAGCAGTGACACAGACAGTGGCTGCTCCACAGGCAGAGCAGCCCCTCCCCAGTGGGATTTACTTCTTTTACTGAGACTCATTTAATGGAGGGGTAGGGCCTTCAATAAGCAGGAGGAATATTCAAGATTTAAAGGGTAGAAACTTCTCAGAAGAGCCCCATTACTCATTTTATGTCCTTATATGGGCTTTTCAATTCCAATCAAGGTGGCTGTGGTGTGTGGTTTCCTATTACAATGAGCACAAAATGAGGTTAGGGGTTACAGCAAGGTGAAAGTAGTCACCAGGTTGGATCCACCTGGTCTTCCACCTGTTCTAAGACTTAAGTCTACTGGGGGTTGGTGTTACTCTCTCCTTGACAGTCCCTATAGCCTTCACTGGTTTCGGTCGTGTCCCCACATACCCTATCTCAATACTATTGCTGTTTACATCACTTCTGACACCAAACGTGTGGGTCAAGCTATTCTGACGCTCACTGCCTTGGAGCTAGCACAGATCCCTCTTTAGCTGCCAGTCATAAGTTTGGGCCACCAGTACTTCTGACTATTAAATCAGGGTTTCCTAAGACCCTTTCCTCAGGTTTGATCATGGCTAGGATAACTCACAGAACTCAGGAAAACAGTTTCCTTATTATTACTTTTTATTACAGTAATATCTAATAAAGCAGACGCAGTCAAATGGAAGCAAGATATGGGGAAGGAGCGCAGAGCTTCCATGCCCTCTCTGAGCATATACCACCTTCTCCAAATCTTGGTGGGTCCACACCTGGAAGCTCTCCAAACCCCTTCAGCTAGGGTCTTTTATGGAGGTTTCGGTGTGTAAGCATGATTAATTATAGCATTGACCATTAATAATTAACTCAACCTCTGGTCCCCACTCTCTCCTCCCTGGAGGTCAGAAGGTAGGGCTGCAAGTTCCAACTTTTCTAATCATATGCTTGATTCCCTTGGCAACCAGCACTCATCCTTACGGACTTTCCAAACTTCAACCCATTGACATAAATTCAGGTGTGGCTGACTAGGGTTTGTTATGAATACAAAAGACACATCTTTCCCCTTTATTGCTTTGAAGCTATTTCAGGAACAGGGGACAAAACCCAAATATTATAACAAAAAATGTTATTATCACATTACCACTTAGGAAATTACAAGGGTTTGAGGAGCTCTGTGCCAGAAATTTGGGACAAAGGCCAAAATACATATATTTCTTATTATATCACAATGTCCTTATCAATGGATTAGATCCAAGGATAATGGGGTAGATTTGTAATCTTTAGAAACAATCAAATCCAGATCTTCATTCACCACCAAGAAAAGTATCTTGTGAGGTGCTCCAGGACTCTGTACCAGGTCTTATTTTTTAAAATATATTTACCTCTATCTTTCATAGGAAAACCAAAAAATGAATTTCATTAAATTTTTCAAATGATGTGAGGCTGGAAAAACAGCTAATTTGTTAGATTATAAAACTAGGAATTCAGAAATATTTGACTGTCTGAAAATGTTGATCAAATCTAAGAGAATGAAATTGATTTGGGATTAATGTGCAGTCCAACCCTTAAATGTAGAAATCAAACAACACAAGCACAAAATAAGAGAACCGTGGTTTATTAAAGTTGAATTTGACAAGACAGAGATTTTGGTTGACTGAAACTCCAAATAAGCAAAGAATATAATTTGGTTGCCATCCACGTTTGATTACGTCAGTGTAAGAAACATCTAAACCTGTACAAAAATTTTTTATAAGAGTTAATATGAAGCAACCTGACAATGTATGGTAGGGTGCAAGGTCTCAAATGCTCCAGAGAATAACAGTTTTACAGTTTATTTTATACATTTGAAATTAAGGAAAGAATTTCTCCCACCATGGAGGTGGGAGAAAGAAAGGCAGAGACTGGATTGCAGGACAGTTAAGACTATGTGCTCTTTTGAGGAGCTTAAGGTTTACTTCTAAAGTGTGTTAAAACTAGATACACAGTAATAATAAAAAGGGGGGTTACTTAAGGCAATGATAAACCTTTTACCAAAAAAGCTATGACTGATCCCTGGCCAGTGTGGCTCATCCTCAGTTGGTTGGAGCATCGCCGTCCTGTGCACTAAAAGGCTGATGGTCTGACAGTCCAATTCCTGGTCAGGGTACATAACTTCGTTTCAGGTTGGATCCCTGCTCAGGGTGCATATAGGAGGTAATCCATATATCTCTGTCTCCCTCTCTCTGTCTCTCTCTCTCTCTCTGTCTCTCTCTCTGTGTCTCTGTCTCTGTCTCTCTCTCTCTGTCTCTGTCTCTCTCTGTCTCTCTCTCTCTCCACCAATAAACATATTTTTTAAAAAGAAGAAGTTATGGCTAAGGTATTACTACCTACATTGCCTGCCCAGTTAGGAATATTTTATCAGGTTACCCTGTGAAGTTACTTTCTGTAGAACACCTTTTTCTAATTCACAATTACATATCTGAATAAAAAAAACTTTCTCAGGATTCAGACTAGGACCAAAGAGGGGAAATTTCATTAAGAGAAATTTCAAGTCTCTAAAGAAGAACTTTAGCCTGTCCAAGCATAAAATGGATTGTTTGATTGGGTATTGTATTCCCTGTTGCAGAAGATGTTTGAGCAGAGAACTACCTCTTGCTAGATGTCATGAAAAAGCATCATCAGTTAGACAGTCTTTAAGGCCAATATGGGATTCTAAAAATGTACAGTTTTATGACATGATTTAATACTGACCTATGGGGTGGGGAGTTTTTTTGAGATTTTTATTTTATTGTGTTTTTAATCTTTATTGTATTTTTCTGTTTTTAAAGTCCTAAAACTAAGTATTTTAATTCATTTAATCAGTTCTATCAAGAATGATAATCTAGCCCTGGCTGGCGTCACAGTAGATAAGACACCAGCCTGCAAAGCCAAAGGTCGCTGGTTTGATTTCCAGCTAGGGCACATAACCAGCCTGCAAGCCAGGTCTCCAGCCAGGCCTGTAGCTGGAGGCAGGTGAAAGCAATCATACATCGATGTCTCTCTCTCTCTTTGCCTCCCTCCCTTCCCCTTTCTCTAAAAATATTAAATAAAAATTTAAAAAAAAGAATGATAGTGTTATGATTGGCATAGGGAGAAGAGTAGGTAGTCTAAAGAATTTCTGTCTTAATTACCATGGTGCATATATTTCTTTATTACAGGTACCTTATTAAATCCCAAAACTGAAAGAGATGATGGACATCTAGTCTAGACTGATCTCCTTGAAGATGAAGTAGAATTGTGTGCCTGTAGCTGATAGAATCCTTTGTGCTCAACCTCAGCCTCATCCCAGCGGTGGTGAGTAAAGATTCTTTCCACTCCTTCAGGCTCCACCTTGGCCACCAAAAGCATGCAATGTCACCTAATGTCAAGGATGGCTGCTAGCATTTGAGGTACTGGTGGTAGTGGTGTAACAATTCCTCCACCACACTTATATACTTCTCTGATGGTAGTTTTTTATCATATTTGAAAACAAAATCTCTCACCTCCTAGACAACTGGGACCAGAGATGGAGATAAATTTTTTGCCCTGCACCTAGCTTCTGTGGAGTAGTACATCTTATACTATGCCTGCCAATTTTGCTGATGTTAATGAAAGCTTTTTTAAAAAAATCCTCAGCAGAGGATATGTTTATTGATTTTAGAGAGAGAGGAAGGGAGAAAGAGAGAGAAACATCGATGTGAGTGAGAAAACATTGATAGGTTGCCTCCTGTACACTCCTGACTAGGGATCAGACCTGCAACCTAGATATGTGTCCTGACCAGGAATCAAATCCCCAGCTGTTTGATGCACAAGACAACACTCCAACCAGCAGGGCCACTTGGCCCAGGCAATGGAAGATTTTCTGTCAAAAGTTTTTATGTTGCTTATACAAAACTATTGTGCCATGGATTTACTTTTTAACCATTCCCCCACCAAAAATAAAAGCAAATTACTCATCCTAATATTTCCTAGCTTAATTTTTGTAGGCCATAAAATTGCTACTAGTTGCCTTGATTTTGGTGTTGGTATTGGTGTGCATGCTGTTGTCGATTAGGAACAAAACTAATCCTTCCAAGGAAAATGCAAATCCATGTTGGGGACTTGAGTTATGTGTGAGAGGCAGAAATTTATGTTGTGTGTGTGTGCAATGCTGTCCCTGTAACATTGATGCAAGTGGGTAGAAGTATGCTAGTAGTTGTTTACTCTTAGAAAGAAAAACAACAATACTGTATTTTAGCATTTGCCAGTTTCTATGGTATAAGCACTCCCGCTGTGGTTGTCAAACTGCCAATACAGACATCACTAGGAGTTGGGAAGAGATATGCTCTCTGATGATTTAAACAAGCCTCCTCAGCTGGAATCAGAGAAACAAATTTAGTTGGGTATTTAGAGTAGAAAAAAATGCCTGCAACATTTGACACCTGCAATGAATCTTCATAAAAGATTTTACAGAGGTATTTAAGGCTGGTTTGGACTTGATATGTTAAAATAAAGGAGTATTTGTTTCTTTTCCCTGTCCTTTCGCCAACTATTTTCATCAGTTGTCTAAATTTGCATTCTTACTAAAAAGTATTTTAAGAATGAAAATTGTAGCTATTCTAATATTTATTTTGAGGTCCTTCCCATCTTTGTAAAGTTGAAACTGTATTTTTATATCAAAAAAGAAACTTTTGTAATAAAGCTTGGTTCTAAGAAGAAACAATTAGGTATCTTTAGGATGATTTCTATGCCAGTGACACCCCTTCCTCCAGAAAATATCTACATTAAGTCATTTATTACCATTTAATATAATGAAAGCTATTATTTATTCCTCGGTGGAAGAGTGTCAAAAATTCTTGGTTGAATATCCTAATACCATGCCAATATCTCCCTTCCTTGCCTTCCTGAAGAGAGGCTATAAAACAAAATGAACCATGTTTAATAGGTCTGACCAATACGATGTAAGTTAGAGCGTACTTAGATCTTACGTAAGGGAAAAAAGGAACATACAGATATCAGCCTTCTCCTTCCTTCCCCTCCCTTCTTTCTGAGTTGAATGTGAATATCACACCTAGGTTAGCAGCAGGTTAGCTCATGAGGCAACAAGCATGAGGACAAAAACCAACACCAATAGGATGGCAGATTGAAAAGAGAAAAATATGGAATGAATCCTGACAACACAGTCAAACTATTTACTAGATGTAGAGTATCTTTATCCAGATATCTTGATATATGAGGAAACAGTCCAAATTTTTAAAATAACTTCATTGAAGTATAGTTTACTGTCTAAAATGTATCATTAGTATACAATTCAATGGGTTTTAGTGAATTATTGAGTTTTGTAACTATCAAAATCCACTTTTTCCCTCAAGTTCATTTGCAATCAATCCCTATTCCCAGCACTGATCCTAGGCAGATACTAATCAGCTTTCTGACCCTAAATTTGCTTTTTCTGGACATTTCAAATAAATAGAATCATGCAACATATAATACTTTGCATCTGGCTTCTCTCACAATAATGCTTTTGAAGTTTATATGTGCTGTAGCATGTACTAGTATTTTCTTTTTTAATGCTGAATAATACTTCATTTGTATAAATATACCTTAGTTTGTTTATCCATTTGTCTGTTGGTTAATATCTTTGTTTCAGCTTGGGGCCATTACAAATAATACTGGTAAGAACAGTTACGTCTAAGTTTTTGTGAGCCTATGCTTTCATTTCTCTTAGCTAGATACCTCGAAGTAAAATATGGGAGTCACATTCTCTTACATCTACCACTTAAATTGCTAAACTGTTTTCCAAAGTGGCTGTACCATTTCATATTTTCACCAGCAGTGTATGAGAGTTCCAGTCTCTTCATAGTCTTGCCAATACTTGGTATTGTTTTTCCTTTATTAGAATGAACATTTTTACTAGGAATATAATGGTATCTTGTTGTGATTTTAAGTTCATTTTCCTAAGGACTAATGATTTTGAGCACTTTTCCATGTGCCAACTAGCCTTCATATGGCTTGTTTGGTAAAATGTCTACTCAAGTCTGTTGTCTTTTTTTTTTTTTTTTTTAACACGATTTTATTATTTTTAGGGAGAGGGGAAAGGAGAGAGGCAGAGAGGGAGAGAGACATTAATGTGTGGTTGCCTTTCACCTCCCTCCTGCTACGGACCTGGCTGGAAACCTGGCTGGAGACCTGCTTATGTGCTCTGGCTGGGAATCAAACCAGAGACCTTTGGGTTCTCAGGCTGGCATCTTATCCGCTGTGCCACCAGCCAGGGCTTCTGTTATCCATTTTTAATTGAGTTATTCTTCTTATTTTTAGTTGTAAGAGTTCTCTATAGACTCTACATACATGTCCTTTATCTGATATATGATTTACAGATATTTCTTCTAAGTTTATATTTTCACTTTCTTAATTGTGTCTTTTGAAGCACACATTTTTAATTTTAACAAAGTCCAATTATCAATTTTTTTTAAGTTCCAGAACTACCACTCTTGATGTCATGATTGACTTCTTTGCTAACCCAAAAGCATGAAAATTTATTCCTATTTTTTTTATAGAGGTTTAACCATTAACCTCTTTGGAGCTAATTTTTTAGTATAGTGTGAAGTTTGTTGGTTTATAATATTTATTTATTTGAAAGGTTTATCCCTGGACTCTCAATTCTATTCCATTGATCTATAACAGAGGTCACAAAGTATGGTCTGTGGGCCAAATCCAGCCCATCACCTCTTTTTTTTTTTTTTTTTTTATTGTTGTTGTATTACATCCATCGCCTTTTTGCTCCCCTCCATCCCCCTCCCCACCCACCCTTAAGTGAAGTTCTATTGAACACAGCCATTTTCATGTGTTTACATCTTGTTTAAGCAGCTTTTGCACTACAATAGCAGAGTGAATGATGGCAACAGCAACCACAAATGTCTCTAATATATACTATATGGCACTTAATAAAAAAGAAATTGCCAATCCCTAATCTCTTTGCTCATCCTTATGTCAATGCCACATTTTTAATCACTGTGGCTTTACAATGTCATGAAATCTGATAGCAAAAATCCTCCAATTTTATTCTTTAAAATCAAAATTGTTTTGGCTATCTTTGGTACTTCTAACTTCCATATAAATTTTAAGATCAGCTTGTTCATTTCTGAAAAAGAGTATGCTAGAATTTTAATAGGAATTTTTTTAAATCTATAGATCAACACAATTTGGGGAGAGCCAATCATCTTGACAATATTGAATCTTCCAATCCATTAATATGACATCTCTCCATTTATTAGATATTTAATTTTCCTCAACAATGTTGTTTACTTTTCAGTGTATATGTCTTTGATTTATTTTATTAAAGGTACTTCTGCCCTGGCTGGTAGCACAGTGGATAAGGTGCCTGCCTGCGAACCCAAAGGTCACAGGTTCGATTCCCCAGCCAGGGCACATAACCAGGTTGCAAACCAGATCTTCAGTCAGGTCTGTGGCTGGAGGCAGGTGAAAAGCAACCATACATTGATGTCTGTCTCCCTCTCTGCCTCTCTCCCTTCCCCTCTTTCTAAAAATAATGAAATAAAATCTTTAAAAAAAAAAAAAAAAAAAAAGGTACTTCTAAGTATTGTCTTATTTGTGATGCTGTTATAAAGGATATTATTTTGTAACTTTATTTTCATATTTTTATTGCTGTTATATAACTATTTAATTGATCTTATGTATTTATTTTGTATTCTATTAACAAGCTAAAATAGTTTATGTTTTTTGTGAATTTTAAAGAATTCTCTATATATACACATAATATATGCAAATAAAGGTTTTTTTCTTCTCTTCAAAATGAACTAAATACTTCCCCTTATCCTCCCAAACTTTTTACACTGACTAGAATGTCCAATATGATGTTGAATAACATGTTAAGAGTGGATGCCTGGCTTTTTCACCAACTATGAGAAGGAAAGTTTCAGTCTTTTACCATTATGTGATTTTAGCTATAGGATTTTCATAGATGTTCTTTATCACATTGGGGAAATTTCCTTCTATTTCTAGTTTGTTAATATTTTTTAAAATCATGAATCAGTGTTGGATTTTTTTCACATACTTTTGCTGAAATAATTGATATAATCATGTATGTGATTTTTTTCTTATTATTTTATTAATATGGTATTCTATATTAATTGATTTTCAGTTATTAAACCAACCTTGTATTCCTGAAACATATCAATCTTTTTGATGGTCTATAACCCTTTTTACATGTTTGTGATTTTTTTCTTATATTTTGGTAATCATTTTTACATATGTTTACTATATTGGTTAGTTTTCTGGTGATGTTTCTGTTTGCTTCATTGTAAGTGTAATATTGATTTCATAGAATGAGATCAGAAAGTGTTCCCTCCTCTATTCTCTCAAGTTTGTGAAAAATTGCTATTATTTTAAATTACTAATGAAATTGAACAGTGAAGTCACCTAGACCTAAATTTCTCTTTGTGAGAGATTTCTATTAGTTCAATTTTTCTTTTTGTTATAGGTTATTCAGATTTCCTAGTTCTTCCTAAATTATTGTTCAGAATTGGTGTCTTTCTTAGTATATTTTTCCATTTTATTCAAGCTGTCTAATTTGTTGCCATGAAATTATTTATAATATTCCTAATAACCCCTAGATATTGGTAGGGTCAGTAGTAATATTTCCTCTTTTGTCCTCATTTTGGTCATTTATGCCTTCTGTCTTATTTTCTTGGTCAGTCTAAATAAGGATTAGTTTTATTGCACTTTTAGTTTCACCTATGTTTCTCCATGTATTTTTATTTTTTATTTACTAATATTTGGAGAGAGAGGAAGTGAGAGGGAGAGGGGGGAGAGAGAGAGATTTGTTGTTCCACTTGTTTATGCATTTATTGGTTGATTCTTGTATATGCCCTTACCAATGATCAAATATGCAACCTTGACATCAGGACAGTGGTCTAACCAACTGAGCTACTTGGCCAGGGCATCTATAATTTTTCATTTCAGTCAATGACTTTCATTCTAACCTTTTGTTTTTTTCTGGGTGGATTTAATTTTCTCTTCTCAAAGTTGGAAGTTTAGATTATAGATTTGAGACCTTTTTTTCTGAAATTAGCTTTGCTACAGAATTGATGATGCTTCTTAGCAAATGTAATTTAAAATTACCAGGCAAACCAGCACTTTTATGTGAAACTTATACTGTAGTAAAGTCATCTTGATAACAACTAATGTTGTTTACAAGTAATGTCAAGATGCTTTATATACCTCCTGTTCTGGCAACAAAACAAAAAGGAAGATCTCTATTCACATGCCAATTTTTGGTGAATATATTTTCTGATCTTAAACTATAAGAGAAGGATCAAATAAAATTATATAAAGCCATCCAATAATAAATATGATCTATTAAACTTATGCAATTATAGTTTGTTATTAATATTTGTGTAAAAAGACATTTTCTTTCGAAGAAGATATATAAAATTCATTACAGAGATAAGCATGAACAGATGAACATTTGCAATTGACTTTGATGGTAGAAAACCCTAAATTTAAAACCCAATTAAACAATATGTCTTTCCCTAAAATTTGACTTTGTTGCTAGACACGTCTTACCAAAAATGTTATCAATTATTATGGTTATGTTTTGAATTTCATCAATGAAAAATATATGGAAGTTTATTTTCTAATTTTATATAAATAATATCCTTGATTTTACCTGTTGGCCTGAAAAACTGTAAACGTGTACTGTCTTGCCCCTTGCAAAAGGAGTGTGTCAATTCTAGTGCAAGATGATACCTGTATAGCAAATTAAAGATTCACCGCTCTGGAAGAAAATATTATGTCCAGAACCTCTAGAATGTTTTATATACAAGGTCTTGCATTCAAAGATAAATTAATAGGCATGCCAAGCAACAAACCTAAATGACTGAAAACCAAGACAAAATAGATGATAGAAGCAGAATGTATGTATTTCAGATATTAGAGTTATCAGGCAAGAATATGTTTTTGTTGGGGTTTTTAAAAGATTTTATTTATTATTTTTAAAAAGAGGGGAAGGGAGAGAAGCAGAGAGGGAGAGAGACATCAATGCATGGTCGCCTTTCACCTACCTCCAGCCACAGACCTGGCTGAAGACCTGGCTTGCAACCTAGTTATGTGCCCTGGCTGGGGAATCGAACTAGCAACCTTTGGATTCGCAGGCCTGCACCTTACTCACTATGCCACCAGCCAGGGCAAGAATATGTTTTTTAAAAAAGATGGAACAATGGAGAATTTCACCTGATCACTGGCATATATGAGAAAATACTCGAAATGTTACAAAATCTAGCAGGGAAAAAAAATAATTTTTTAATTTTTAAATATATTTTATTTATTTTGCTATTACAGTTATCCCAATTTGCCCGCTTTGTCCCCCTCCACCAAGTACCCCCCCATTCTCTCCGGCAATGCCCCACTTAGTTCACATCCATGTGTCATGCATATAAATTCTTCGACTTCTCCATTTCCTTTATTCTTCTTAACATCCCCCTGTCTATTCTGTAACCACCAATGGGTACTTTTTTTCCTTTCACATCCAGACAATTCACCATTTAGTTACTGCCTTCTGTCAGCTTCTCACATCATATTAATACAAAGTTTTCTTTTCATTAGTTCAAAATGACTATGTTAATTCATTGTTTAAAGAATTACTCTTTAAAGTAATATGAATTTCAATATTACCAAACACATGCAAAAATAAAATACATTTACATACATACATACATATTTTTATACATATTTAAGTACATACTGGATTTTGAAGAGTTAATACAAAAAAATTTAAATATGCCAATAGTTTATACAATTATTGCATGTTGAGTGATTGTATTTTATATATATTAAAGTAAATTATGCAGTTTTTTCTTCTTTAATACTTACTTTACTCTGAAATGTTATTTTTGTGAAATCTATCACAGAAATGGTGTATTGCAGAACTCACTTTTGTGAAAGCTGTCCTAGAAACACTGCCAAACCCATAGTAAAAAATGAATTTGGTTTTTGAATCAGATCTCCTCCTGCCCCCCAATAATACAACTCTACTTTATTCTAAGCTACTGGAACTACAACTTATTCTTTATGGAGTTTTCCATCTTAAATAGTATGTTGATTTTTTTTTTTTTTTTTTTGGCTGTGCAAATATCTTATATGACATACCACCAAATGCTTTTCCCCTGCTCTTGAGGAAGTTACCCTTTTATTACCTCTTTACATAATATCAATTTACAATATTTTATATTGAAGACATGGATATATTATTTAGTTTTTCCTCTAACATTGTAGACCATTTCCTGAGTTGGTAGAAATTTTGGGCTCTGTTTTCTCAGAAAGCACCAGACTTTGTCAGGGCAAGCTGTATGAGAAATGCTGTATGTAGAAAACATAGTTCAATATATTGATACACATAAAATTTGTGGCATCTTACACAGACATACTCACTGCTTATGTCAATGCTACCGGTGTGTTTTACAAGTGCATAAATTCTTGATAATGTTATTTTACACTCTTCTCATCAGGAAAAATGAATGGTGCATTTATAATTGTATGTGCTATGTTATTGAGTATATTCATAACAGAAGAGAACTTTAGCTTTAATCAAATATCAATGAAAACTAAATCTTGTATTTATAATTTAACATATTTGGTGTTTAGAATTTCCACAAGCTGTTTTTGATTTTAGTATTTTTTTACTTTTTAAATTTTCGTTTATTGATTTTTAAGTATATTTTATTGATTATGCTGTTACAGTTGTCCCAATTTTTCCTCCTTTGCTTCCTTCCACTTAGCATCTTTCCCTTCCTTCCAACAAGCCCTCTCCCCTTGGTTCATGTTCATGGGTTTTACATGTAAGTTCTTTGGTTTTTCCCTTTCCTATACTATCCTTAACGTCCCCCTCTCTATTTTGTTCCTACCTATTATGCTTCTTAATCCCTGCACCATTTCCCTATTTTCCCCCTTCTCCCTCCCAGCTGAGAACCCTCCAAATGATCTCCATATCTATGATTCTTTTCCCGTTCTGGTTGTTTGCTTAGTTTGTTTTTATTATTTTTATTTTTGTGTTTTGGATTCAGTCATTGATAGTTGTGACTTTGTTGTCATTTTAATATTCATAGTTTTGATCTTCTTCTTTTTCTTAAATAAGTCCTTTTAACATTTTATGTAATAATGACTTGGTGATGATGAACTCCTGTAGCTTTACCTTGTCTGGGAAGCACTTTATCTGCCCTTCCATTCTAAATGTTATCTTTACTGGATGGAGTAATCTTGGTTATAGGGCCTTGCTTTGCATCACTTTCAATACTTGTTGCCGGGCCCTTCTCACCTGCTAAATTTCTTTTGAGAAGTCAGCTGATGGTCTTATGGGAACTCCTTTGTAGGTAACTCTGATTTTCTTTTGCTACTTTTAAGATTCCCTCTTTATCTTTAACCTTTGGCATTATAATTATGATGTGTCTCAGTGTGGTCTTCTTTGGGTCCAACTTCTTTGGGACACTCTCTGCTTTCTGGACTTGTATGTCTAGTTCCTTCACCAAATTGCAGGCACTTTCTTTTATTATTTTTTCAAATATGTTTCAAATTTATTGCTCCTTTTGGTACCACTATGATTAGCATGTTGGTACATTTAAAGTTGTCCCAGAGGTTCCTAATTGTCTCCTCATTTTCTTGCATTCTTATTTCTTCTTTCTGTTCTGGTTGAACGTTTATCTCTTTCTTTTGTTCCAAAATCATTTATTTGAATCCTGGCTTCCTTCCCTTCACTGTTGGTTTTTCTGTGGATTTTTCTTTATTTCACTTTGTGTAAATTTTATTTCATCCTTTATGTTTTGCCATGCTCTATGAGTTATCTGAGCATCCCTATCACCTATGTTTTGAACTCTGTGTCTAATAGGTTGGCTATCTTCACTTCATTTAGTTCTTTTTCTGGGGTTTTGTTCTGTTCTTTCCTTTGATCCATATTTCTTTGCTTCCTCAATTTGGCAGCTTCCCTGTATTTGTTTCTGTGTATTAGTTAGAGCCGTTTTTACTCTGTTTTGCTAGGATGGCCTGTGTAGCAAAGGCACCTGTAAATTATGTGGGACAGAGCCTTAGGTAACTTCCAGGGCCATCCACTTTGCTGCTTTGTGGCTCTGTTTTTGGTGGGGGGCTCAGAAAGGAGACAGTGTTGCTGCCTGACACCCCATTTCCAATATCTTCACCTACTTCCTGTATGCAACTGGTGCACTTTTAGTTGCTGATGTGGTGTTTGCATACATTCTATGACCGTACATGTCTTATAAGTGTCAAAAATCTGACAGTTTATTCTGCTGTCCCAACCTCCACTAGTTTTTACAGCCTGAGATAATGGCAATTTATCTTCCTGGTGCTGGAAACTTGGGCTGAGTGGTTTGGCCTGGGACTGGGATTGCTAGCTCCTCTAGTACTCCTCCTTATTTTTATCTACCACACACAAATGTGGAACCATCCATTCTACCACTGCCACTTATCTAAGCCACACTGCCTGTCTGCCCAGTCTCCATAACTCTGCCCTGCTTACCTGTCAGAATTAGTGTGACTTCTTTAAATCTTTGGTTGTTGGACTTCCATCTAGTTCAATTTTCTGATGGTTCTGATTGCTACCTGTTTTTAAGATCTGGTTGTAATTCTTTCTATGGTAGCACAAGCATGTCTAGTTATGTCTGGAAGTCTCTGACTCTACATTTTTAACATTGTTCTTCCTCCTTTGCATATGTTCTTCCAGCGTTGCATAAATTATGCCATGTCCATGTGATGGCACCATCTCTGGCCCTGAACCTATATGCCCTGAAGCAATGGAGAGGAAGGATGTGCCTAGTATCTATTCCTATAGTGAAACAGCTACCAATACCTTAACTGTATCTGAAAACAGCTATAAACTGCTTCTAAAACTAAATAAAATAGATACCTAAGCAACTTTCCTTTGGCTGGATTCCCAAATTGAATAAACTATTCTATCACCACCCAAATCAGGGCTGGTATTAAGGAAGGAAGGCTGGAGTGGAAAGAGACAAGGGTCTTAACTTATTAGAGTTGAAAATAACTTATATTTTGCAATATTTACAAAAATATACTTCTTTGTGAACACATTGCTGGGACCCCAAGAGGGCCTTGGAAGAAATCTAGGCAAATAGAGTTTCCTGAAGTTTAAACTTCTTTAGATGAAAAGATAAATGAAGGATAAGTAACAATGATTAAGCATTGGTAATCCCAGAACTGAGATAAGAGGCATGGGTAATGGAAAGACTTTTCACTACATATGCATTTTTATTATTTGGATATTTCTATTCTTTTAAAAATTAAGTTAAAATGTTTTAATTGAGGCCAAATATTATAAATTGGAAATGAGTGGCAACTTTTTAAGTACTAAGTGAGCACTACCAGAAGACTAACTTCCTAATTTAAAAAAAATCAGGAACAAAAAATATTTGTGATAAAAAGTTTATCCAAGGATTCTGGAGTGCTGGCAATAGACTCCAAATACTGAGCAAATAGTGAGGTGATCACTTCTTATCAACCCTCAGCCAATCCCCACTTAGAGGGCCCTCACAAATATGCTGAGATATAGTCAGGTATTGCATAATGTGATTTCATAGGTACTAAAAATCTGCTATTGTAAATTCAGGAGATGTGAAGCCCTAAAGTTGCACTATTTCTTTAGCCACACGTGTCTAATGAGCACTTGAAATATGGTTAGTGCAAATTGAAATGTGCTGCAAGTATAAAATACTTGCTGCATTTCAAAGATTAGTACAATAATAATCTCAAAAATAAATTTCATGCAAAATTAACTGAATTATATTCTGAAGAGTATTCAAAATATAATTTAGTTAAATAAAACAAATTAATCTTCCATTTTTTTATTATTTAAAATGTAATTACTAGAAAAGATTAAGTTATATACATGCTCAAGTTATATTTGGTTGGAGAGTGCTACTCCAAAAGCACACTTCCCTCTGCTCCTCCCATTTGTAGGACTGTTGAGGGCATCAATTGACACACCAATTCCAGCTTTATCAGTTTAAAAGAAAAAGTTAAATTTCAAAATACCCAGAGCTAATAAAACTTCCAGAATGAGAAAATTACATATCTAGCACTAAAATTGAATAGATCTGCTAAAGGGTTATATGAGTACAATTACATTGTTTTACAAGTTTGAAATCACTTCAAGAATTTTCTTTAAAGTAATAACTACCTTCTCCAAGTTGTTTATTCTCTTTATTTTTTACCAGTTCACTTTATACCTCTTTAAATATCTCATTATATAAAACAAGAATGATGTACTTCCATAATCCTGAAAAACAATCTTATAGGAAAAAATTATAAGCAGGTAAAATGATTTCTTCAGTAGTCAAACTTATTTATTACAGTAAATATTGTATCACCTCACTTTTCAATATCAGCTAGTATAGAGATCAAAAACTTATATGGCACCGGCCTGAGAACCCAAAGGTCACTGGTTCGATTATCAGCCAGGGCAACATAACCAGGTTGCAAACCAGGTCTCCAGTCAGCTCTGTAGCTGGAGACAGGTGAAAGGCAACCATACATTGATGTCTCTCCCTCTTTGCCTCTCTGCCTTCCCCTCTCTCCGAAAAGTAATAAATAAAATATTTTTTTAAACTTATATAACATTTAATATATGAAAATTAACAGAATGAAGGGGAAAATCTACATAATCATTTCAATTAATGCAGGAATAGCATTTAATAAAATTCATCACCATTTATGATAGATAAAAACATACAAAAAACTAAAAACAAAAGGAAACTACTTCAACAGAATAAAGGATTGTATAAGAAAAATACACAGCCAACATCATAACCAATGATGAAGGTCTGAAAGTTTTTCCTCTAATATCTAGGATACCCACTTTTACCACTTCTATCCCAGATAGAACTGGAAGTCCTAGCCAGAGCAATGAAGTAAGAGAAAAAATAAAAGGAATCCAAATTGAATGAAATGAGTTCATTTATTTCTGTTCACAAAATACATGGTCTTTTATGTAGAAAACCCAAATGGTTACACATACACACTCAATGCAGGAACCAGGGGTAGGCAAAAGTACGTTTACAATTCTAAAACAAATAATACCATAATAAATAAATAATAATACAAAAATAAACTATTTTGCATACTCATAACTGTAAACCTACTTTTGCCTACCCCTGTATTGGAACTAATAAACAAAATCAGCACTCAAAAATCAGTTACATTTTATACACTAATAAAAAACAATCTGAAAAGAAAATTAAGAGAATAAGTCTATTAAGTCTATTTGCAATAGCATTGCAAAGATTAAAATACTCAGAAATAAACTTAACCAAATAAGAGACTTCTACACTAAAAATTATTAAATGTTTCTGAAAGAAATTAAGGAAAATATCAGTAAGTAGAAAGGTATCCATGTCCATTTATTTATAACAAAGCACAGAGCATGGGCCCCTAAAGATAGGGGAACCCCGAATCCTGCAAAATAGCAGGGTAAAGAATGCTCCAATAGTGAAAAGGACAGTATTCAAAGCACATTGCATAACAAAGGCAGATTAGTCTTCCCGAAGGGAGTAGCTGCAGAAGGTATGTACATGACTATGAGAATATGCACTGGCAGAATGGCTTTGCAGAGTGACTTGTGACAGGGCCAGAGGGGAAGCTCATACAGCGCCTGTGTGAGCTGCAGGGGCAGCTGCCCACCCAGGGTTCCTTGCAGTTACTGGGAACTCCTGCCCTGACTAAAGGTAGCAGCCGAAAGAGGGTCCAAGACACTGCGAAGCTGACAAAAATGGCAGACACAAATGCACCTTCAGAATTGGGTTAGGGGCCACATAGAACATTCTAAGTGAGCATTTAAGACTAGACTGGCTGAGTTACAGGGGTCTGGCACAAGGTCTGGAGGTTGGGATAAGACAGCAACAGAGCTAGAAGAGCTGGGGGACCTGCCTGGCCAAGTGCACAGACAGGTGAGCAATGCTTGGAACTGACCTGTGACTGGAAATACTAGACGGCAGACTTTTGTTTTTCTGAAAGATGGTGCTCCTTGAGTAGCTTTTTCTGAAACATACCTGGCAAGACAGAGGGAGGCAGAGCTATTTGTTTTCTTGTGTCTTGAAAGGAAACAAGACTTAGCAGAAATCTGCCAGTATTCTAAATTTGTATAACCTTTAAATAAATAACCCTTTTTTCTTTTCCACCAAACTCTTGGGCATCACAGTTTTTGGTGGTGGGCAATCAAACCCCACAGTTGTTCCAGAACCATTGGCTGATTCTGTAACACATTGATTGGAAGCTAAATGTTGTTAAGATACCAATAATACCCAAAGTGATCTACAGCAATGTGTAAGAGTTCCAATATCTAAACATTCTTACCAACACTTGTTATTGTCTTTTATTTTAGCCATTCTAGTGAGTTTGAGGTGGTATTCAGTTGTGGTTTGATATTGTTGGGCATCTTTCATATGCTTATTGACCATTTGCATATCTTCTTTAGAGAAATATATATTCATTTGGATTATTTTAATTATCACTTTATTGCTGAGTTATAACATTTCCATATATCTAGGTACCAAGTCTTTATCAAATACATGAATTGCAAATATTTTCTCCTACTCTAATTTTTCTTTTCACTTTCTTAGTAGTGTTCTTTGAAATACAAAATGCTTGAATTTTTATAAAGTCCAACTTATCTATTTTTTCTTTCTTTTTTATTTTTTTTTTTTTTATGCTATTGGTATCATAGCTAAAAAAAATGTGGACCTTGGCTGGTAGCACAGTGGATAAGGCCCCAGCCTGTGAACCCAAAGGTTGCTGGTTCGATTCCCAGCCAGGGCACATAACCAGGTCTCCAGCCAGGTCCATAGCCGGAGGCAGGTGAAAGGCAACCACACACTGATGTCTCTGTCCCTCTCTGCCTCTATCCCTTCTCCTCTTTCTAAAACTAATAAATAAAATAAAATAAATAACTTAAATTATGCAATCTAAGATCTTAAAGATTTACACCTTTTTAAAAAGTTTTATAGTTTTGTTTTATATTTAGTTCTTTGCTCTTCTGGAGTTAATTTTTATATATGGTGTGAACTGAGGTTCAAATTTATTCTTTTGTGTAAGTTTATCCAGTTGCCATAATAATAGCCAGATTCAACTCTTTAATGAAGACTACTTTATCTTTTTTCAGTTGTCTTGTCACTCTTTTCACAACTCAATTGCCGATAAATGTAAGGGCTTATTTCTGGACTTTTAATTCTACTCTATTGATCTATATATCTAACTTATGCAAGTACCATACTGTCTTGATTTCTCTCACTTTTTTTTACTAAGATTTGAAATTTTAAAAAAATATATGAGTAGTTCTGCTCTGTTTTTAAAGATTTTTATTTTTAGCCATTCTAGGTTTCTCACAATTCCATAATACTTTTACAATGTGCTTGTCAATTTCTACAAAGAAGACAGTTGGGATTCTCATAAGGTTTATGTTGATTCTATAGATTTATTTAGGAGTATTGGCATCTTAACAATATTAAGTATTTTAATCTAGAAATTTGGGATATCTTTCCAATTACTTAGATTTTCTACATTACTTTTTATAATGTTTTATAGTTTTCAGTGTACAAATCTTTCCCTAATTTTGTTAAATTTACTTCTAAATATTTTATTATTTTTGATGCTATAGTAAATGGAATTGCCTTCTTAATTGCAATTCAAATTTTTTATTGCTAAAAGTAAAATATTTTTGTATCTTAATTATGATTGATATTGAACACCTTTAATTGTACTTATTTTATTTAAAGGCATTTTTTTGTTTGGTTTGTTTTCTTTTCAAGATTTTACTTATTTTTTCCGGAGAGGAGGGAAGGGAGAGAGGCAGAGAGGGAGAGAAACATCAAGTTATGGTTACTTTTCACCTGCCTCCAGCTAAGGGCCTGGCTGGAGACCTGGCTTGCATCCTGGTTATGTGCCCTGGTTAGGAATCAAACCAGAGACCTTTGGGTTCACAGGCCAGCACTTTATCCACTGTGCCACCAGCCAGGACCTTAAAGGCATTTTTTAAAAATACACATACATTTCTCATCATGGTTGTGAACATGACACAATAAAAAGGATCTGCAGTAGCTGGAGTGGGAGAAGATTGTTACAATTTATATTCTACTCTTAATTATGTACTATTCAAATGTTATTATTTTTTAAATTTTCTCCTTATATAAAACCATCTCTCTGTTTTATTAATAAGATTTCATATGCAAAATATAAAAATAGTAATTATCCATTATAGGGCAATCCAGGCTTTAAAAAAAATCATATCCAGATCTATAAAAAAGATCTCTCTCCCATCCTTTCTTTTTAATTCCCTTGGTTCAGACCTTACCACAAGGAAAATTGATGTTATTTCGTATATTTCAAAAAACTAGTAACATATCTCTTTGGTGACTTTAAAAGATAACAAGAAATTAATGTCATATACTCAAATATGCATGTTAGATGAAAAATAAAAGCTTAGAAGGGGAGCAATGAGAATTTTTATTAAAGATCAGAATGTCTAAAATTGGAAAGGCTGAACATATCAAGTGCCGATGAAGACTCAGAACTGGAACTGTCATACACTACTGGTAGGAATATAAAATGTTACAACCAATCTGTAAAGCATTTTGGCTATTTCTTTAAATGGCCAAAAGACCTGTACCATTATGACCTAGTCATTCCATTCCTAAGTATTTACCTGAGAGAAAGTAAAGCAATTGTTCATACAAAGACTTATACACAAATGTTCACAGCAGAGCTCTGGCTGGTGGCACAGTGGATAAGGAGCTGGCCTGGGAACCGAAGGGCCACTGGTTCGATTCCCCAGCCAGGGCACATGGCAAAGTTGCAAGCCAGGTCTCCAGTCAGGTCTCCAGCCAGGTTCGTAGCTGGAGGCAGGTGAAAGGTAACTATACATTGATGTATCTCTCCCTCTCTGCCTCTTTCCCTTTCTCTCTCTAAAAATAATAAATAAAATCTTTTTTTTAAATGTTCACAGCAGCTTTATTTGTATATCCTTAGACTTTCCAATCTTTCTTCAACATGCTGATAAATAAACAAATAGAAGGATATCCATAAAATGTAATACTACTCAACAACAACAAAAAATATGAGTGAATAATTATACTGAGTGGGGGGGAAAAAGCCTGACCCCCCACCAAAAAAAAGCTGTTTGGTTTCACTTATATAAAATTCTGGAAATTGGAAACGAATCAATGATAAGAGAATGCAGGTCAGTGAGTGCCTGGGAAAGGCAGAAGAAGCATGGAGAGGCAAGAGAGAACAAGTACAAAAAAGGAAGAGGAAACTTTCGGCTGATACTCTCATAATCTTGGTTGCAGTGATGGGTTTGTAGGTACATATAGATGCCATGACTTAACAAATTATGCGATTTAAATATGTGTAACTTATTTTTATGTCAATTATCCATCAATAAAGTTGCTTTAAACAGTTGAACATTAGCAATATCTAATTGCTAATGTGAAGTGTTTGACCTCATCATATATATTGCATAAATAAGAAGCCATGCTGATGATTTTCAACTGAAGGTTTTAAAACTTAGACCTAATAAATGATGGTGGTAACGATGATTGAAGTGTGACAGGAATGGGCTGTTTAAGTGGGAGAACCCTTTTCTCCTCTCATCTCTTTCTCCTACCACTTACTGAATGACCAAATGCTGTACTGTCCAAAACAGTCGCCACTAACGCGTGTGGCTGTTGTGCACTTGAAATGTATCTAGTGAGAAGCTGAATTGTTCATTTTATTTTAATTAACTAATACATTCAGTTAATTTAAATTTAAATTATTATAGCCACATGTGTCCAATGACTACCATATTGGACCGAGCAACTCTAGATTGCTTGCTAGAAATCTGTTTTACTGTTATTCTTCCCCTGACTGCTATTTAATTTTCCTGTCCTCACCAAAGGGTGACTGATGAAGAAGATGACTTCTGGCAGAGGTGGTAAAGGCTTTTGCTCTGAGTGTTGAAGCAGGGGTGGGGGTGGGGATGTCCACCCAAACTTTTTCAATCAAATTGAGATAAACACCTCTAACATCCCAGAGGTTCTTTCGGGCTGCACTGCTCCTTAGAGGGCTGCTAAAGGTGTTTGACCATGAGAGGGTTGAAATAACATGCAAAATGAAATTTACTGTGGTCTTACTTCCAAAGCCAGAAACCGGAAACATTATTGGACTATACTGGCTGCATATCTTAAAATACACAGAGCAAAGCTACAAAGAATCAGACATCATCTAGTGGGCTCAGAACACAGCCTAGTCATCACTGCTCCAGATACCAGGCAAAGACAAGATCTGGGACTTTTGGCACCAGGGTTGGATTTTATGTGAATAATGAAAACCTACCTACAGAATGTCCTCTTCCATAATGAATAAGGTTCCCTCACTGATATATGCCAATTTTCCAGTGGACCATGGAAAATTGGCTATTTTTGGCCACTCTGTGGGAGGCCATGGAACTCTTGGTTGTGCTTTGAAGAATCCTGGAAAATGCAAATCTGTGTCAGCATTTGCTCCAATTTTCAACCAGTTCTCTGTCTCTGTGTGGGTGGGAGGGCAAGAATCTCTCAATGAATATTTAGAATCAGATCGAAATAAATAAAAGGCTTATGAAGTTGCTGTTCTTAGGAGGTTTTTCATTCAGGTTCTGGTTAGATTTTATCAAGAAGATAATAAATAAATATTTCAGCAAGACAGCTACTTCCTGACAATTATTTTTAGATTATGAGGGTTATGACTATAGTTAGTTTTCATTGGAATCTTTATTAATGACCACATCAGACTTTATACAAAATCCTGGATAAAAGAAAAATAAGGCACAAGAATCTCTTCTGAGTTACAGAACTTAAAGAGAAACACAATTATGAGACTGTAAAATGTGGGTTTTCATGATGCTAAAAGAGCCTCATTCTGTAGTTGAATCATCTTCTAAATAAATGTACACAATACATAAACTTTAAATGTTCAAGAGTATAATAATTTTAAAAGGGTTATCAACCATCAAACATTTTTGAATAGCAACACACACACAGTTATTCAGACTTTTCTGTAATTTCTTTTTTTAAAATGTGGGCAGCCTGGTCTTATCTTACATGTCTCTGATAATAGTGTTTTTGGAGTTGTAGTAAATCATTCAAGACTTGCCTGAAGATCAAGTTCTATTGAATAAAGAATGAATTTTCATTGCTACATCAGTAAGAAGAAAGAAATTAATAACTTATTTCCCCAAATTAACTTAGATTTAAGTCCCCGGTGTTATTATTCTCCTTCATGTCAAAGACTGGGAATATACAGAATTGGGCAAAAATAGGTTTATAGTTGTGAGTACACAAAACATAGAGTTGATTCCTGTATTATTATTAATTATTGTATTCTTTTTCATACAAACAACTGTAAACCTACTTTTGTCCAACCCTGTAAAAACTGCACTCCATTCTGTGTTACAGAATTCTCCTCCTGTCTGCTGACAGCTTTCTCCCCACAAGCATTTGCAGAGGTTACATTGATTTTATTTTATCCATTTTTACTTCATCAGAACTATGGAATCCACCAAAGTATAGCTGGGACCTTATTAAAGTTTTAAAAATGCAGAATTTTATCCATAAAATGTTTTATTGTTCTTAATACATGAAACCAAAAATTGTAGCCCCTCTAGACTCTTTCCATTTAGATTCAGGACTACATTCAGTGTTCAGTGAAACCTGCCACATGATCATGGACTGTGGACTTTGAAGTGTTTATTCCAGCCAGGTCCTGGTCCCAGAACCCCTCACTGCCATGCTGCCCTTCCTTGTGCCCTCCCACCCCCTACCAACAACACCCATCCCAGCCAGCCAGGTTTCTCACTGACCCTGGAACCGGCTCTGTCTGTCCTCTCTGCTCTACAAATGCCCCCACACCTCTCCTGTTGGCTCTACCAGAGTCCCCCTCCACTATGCACTGCCAAATGATTCCATAGGTATCCTTGCCTTACTCCTCTCAGTCACCATACCTACAGCTTCTGCAGCCTCCAGCCCTTATTGAGTCCTCAAATTAGAAACTTAGGGAAAGAGCCACTGCTGAGAAAGACCCCAGCTCCTCAGTCAGAGCTGCTCCCTTCCTCCCAGGGCCAGTTCACTATTAACAGATTCAATAGGACCCAGAGAATTTCTGAAATGTTATTAATTGAACAACGCATGCTTTTTCTGTTATCACATGAAACCCAGATAGATGCTAATGGTCTAGTCCCACATGAGAGTTCATTCAAAAGAACAGTAATGCAGGAGCTAAAGGAATAATGAAAAGGCTGTTTATTGTAGCTTCAGACATCCTTCAGGAATTTCTGGTAGATGCAGTCAGAGGTACCCTATCCCCACTACTACCAGCAGAAGTTTGTGTTTTGTCATCAAAACTGTGCATGTTGACTCTTTCCTGAATTCAGGAATTTCCCTCTGCATAATCAAGTTCTTTGTTGGCAGCTGAGAAAGCCACTGACAGCTGCGGAGTTATTTTCTCCTTTAGTCACAAGATAATGGAGATGATCTAGGATGGGAAGTGTAGGGGAGAAAAAGAGGAGACAAATGCCACTGCTCTGACCAGAATTGGATAAGATGGCTCATAGATCAGACACCTAAATAACTCATGATTCTATCTCTTCCATTTGATGAGAAACAACTGGATCATATCAACAAAAGTCTTGATGTCAGAAATAAAGACCAAGTTTTAAAAACAGCCTTATTGTTTTTGCTTCTTTTTAAGGATCATTACAAAATACTTAATCCAGATTGCATCGTTCCAAAAGAGTGAGGAATCCATAAAACTCAATAGAATATTATTTTCCAAGTATGAGATTTGGCCAAGGAAATTGTTTGAAGGTAATCCTTCCTGGTTTGTTGATGGTTGTTGAACTAAAACATGCAGAAAGTTGAATACCTAGACTTGTTCACTACAAAAAGTTTTCAGGTCCCTTAACTACGAATATATCTAACTGGAGGGAGTTATTGTTTTGGAATTTTCCACTTGCTGTCTTAGAGATTTCAGGAATTTGCAGGTCAGCCACTATTTATTTTATTTCTTACGCATACTCCATATTTAATACATGCTAAGTACTTAGTACATATATACAGTATTAAATGCATAATAGACCACTGATTGCTATAATTACTGTTTTAAAATATTTTGAACAACGAAGGTTTCTCCTAATGTGTATTTTCCAGATTGTTCCCTGAGTATTATTTAGCACAATATTTAGTTCTAACAGTATCTATGGAGAGACTTCTGTATTCCAGGTGAATGAATATTTTAGTGTTTCTGCCACTTAAAAGGGGGCTGTTAATGCTGACTAAGTTCTAAGTAGACTTCTTTACATTCCTCAGTTTTTCTTTCATCATCATCATTAGTTAGCTCCCCATCATATAGCGGCAGTATAAGCCCTTACATCTGCATAATTAAATGAGAAAGCAATAAGTATTCCACTTAATAAACATGGTTTTATTTTAAAACCTGAAATCTAATTCTCCTTTTTAGCTATATATTATAACTTCTCTTCTAACTTACAACTACAAAATATATCACATAGAAGAAAATATGGAAAGAAATGGATATTTTTATCTGTTCTATATTTTCATTATTTTAAGATACTACATTAAAATGAAAACCAAGTCCCTGGCTGGCATGGCTCAGTGAATTGAGCACCAGCCTATGAACCCAAGTATCACTGGTTCAATTCCCAGCCAGGGCACATAACCAGGTTGCAAGCCAGGTCCTCAGCCAGGTCCTTAGCTGGAGGCCGGTGAAAGGCAACCATACATTGATGCTTCTCTCTCTTTCTTTCTCCCTCCCTTCCCCTCTCTCTGAAAATAATGAATAAAATCTTTTTAAATAAATAAATAAAACGAAAACTATATAAACTTGCCTTACTAATAAAATCTTGTCAAACCACTGGCCTCAGCCAATTTCACCTTCTCAAGTCTCTGTTAAGCTCATATTAAAAGAGTTGGGAGTTCAGGCAAGATGGCAGAGTAGTAAATGGAGCTATACCAATATCCTCCCAGGTCACATCCGGAATTACTTTTTTGGAGAAAAAGTCAGCTGGAATTACCATGAGAACACCAGCTGGAAAGAAGTCCTATAACCACAGACAGAACAGAAGAGGCTGCTTCATCACAACGTGAATGGTAGGAATCGTGGAAACATGAGAGGGCTGGCTGGGCCCCCACCGGAGGCAGCAGCCAAAGGGACGGAGCCGGGGGCTCCACCTGAAAAGGGGGTGGTTCTGGTCACCCAGCTGGGTGACCCAGCTACAGCAACACGGTGGAGAGTAGAGCAGCATCCAGCTGAGAAGGGTGGAAAGCCATGGAGTTTATTAGCCTAAGAGAGTGCTAAAAACAGAGAACTACTAGGGTGACCAAAAATGCATTGGAAATCACCTACCCTGGGCTCCAGCAGAGGGAGGGCAGAGATGACTGGAGACTCGTGGGGATAGTTTGCAGTGGTGGCTTGGAGGAGAGAAGTGGGGAAGTGGCTGTGGGGATCCTGATACTGACTCATCGCCCACACCTCCAGTGGACTAGCTGGGCCAGGTGGCTTCTGTATGAGGGTCCTCATAGCCCCGCCCCTGGAAGCAATCTGCCCCGCCCAGCAGTACCTAAGCCTAGTGCCTGATCACAATTCATTGATTTACATCTGAATAAATCTCTCCTGCCCTATCCCGTCTGAGCACAGATATAATAATTGGCACCTGAAAAGGTATCTTTCGCCCAGCAGCACCTGGGCCTGGCAGCTGATCACAAACTCTCTGACTTACAGCTGGGTCAGTCAGATAGCTCCACAGTGGCATGCAAACCTGGTGGCTGTGGATCATTGGTTCACAACTGAGTTGGTTTGTCCCACCCAGTCACCCCTTGGGCCTGGTGGTAGATCACAAACTCACTGGATTATAATTGAATCTTTCTGTCTAGCCCAGTGGCCCCTTAGCCTGGCAACTGATCACAGATTCATTGATTTACATCTGAATCTCTCCCACCAAGCAGCACCTGCACTGGCGGCTGATCCATTGGATTACAATTGAACCTCTCTGTCTAGCCCAACAGAGACTGAGTTTGGTAGTTGATTCATTGATTTACAACTGAATGGGTTCATTCCCCCCAAACTGCATCTGAGCCTGAAGGTGGATCATAAATTGATAGGATTACAATTAAATCAATCCTTCCAGCTTAGCAGTTCCTTAGCCTGGCAGCTGATCACAGTCTGATTGGATTACAACGAAACCTAAAAATGGGGAGAAAAAGAAACAGTCCATCACCAAAAGGAAAGGAATAATCCCCAGGAAGATCACTAAATGAAACAGAGACAAGCAAACTATCGGATATAGAATTCAAAATAATGGTGATAGAGAAGCTCAATGAGCTCAGTGAGCTCAAAGAAAACTACAAACAACTTCAGGGGAATGACGAAGAACTCCAGGGAAGGTACAAGAAACTTACTGAGAACTACACCAGCATTAAAAAGGACATAGAAAACTATCAGTAAGAACCAGAAGGAAATGAAGAATACATTTCTAAATTGAAGAATACAGTAGAAGGAATCAACAGCAGGCTATAGAAAGCAGAGGATCAGATCAGCTGAAGGACAACATAGAAATATATTCCAAGACAGTGGAACAGAATGAAAAAAGACTGGACCAGAATGAAGAGGTTTTAAGAGAGCTGCAGGGCAACATGAAATGCAATAACTTCCATATCATAGGGATACCAGAAGGAGAAGAGACACAAGGAATGGAAAACCTGTTCAAAAAAGTAATGATAGAAAACTTCCCTAACATGATGAGTGAAAACATTACTCAAGTTCAGAGCATGGAGGGTCCCAATGAGGATGAATCCAAACAGACCCACTCCAAGACACGGCACAATGAAAATGGCAAATTTCAAAGACAAAGGAAGAATCCTAAAAGCATCAAGACAGAAACAGCAAATAACATATAAGGGGGCTCCAATAAGGTTATCAAATGATTATTCAACAGAAACAATGCAAGCCAGAAGGGAATGGCAAAAAATATTCCAAGTATGAGAAACAAAGGCCTGCAACCAAGAATACTCTACCCAGCAAGGTTCTCATTCAAAATGGAAGGAGAGATAAGGAGTTTCCCAGAAAAAAAGAAGACTAAAAGAATACATCTCTACCAAACCACCATTGTGAGAAATGCTAAAGGGTCTGCTTTAAAAAGATGTAGAAACAGAGAGAGACAGAGAGGAACACAGGTACAAAGGGAAAATGGCAATAAATAAGTATTGATCAATAATAACCTTAAATGTAAATGGATTAAATGTGCCAATCAAAATTAGCTGAATGGATAAGAAAACATGACCCACATATATGCTGTCTTCAAGAGACCCACCTCAGAACAAAGGATTGACACAGATTGAAAGTGAAGGGATGGGAAAATACACATCAAGCAAACAGACATGAAAAAAAGGCTGGAGTACCAATACTTATTTCAGACAAAATAGATTTTATGATGAACACCATAAAAAGAGACAGAGAAGGACATTTCATTATACTTAAGGGAACAATCCATCAAGAAGATAGAACTCTGGTAAACATATGTGCACCCAACATCAGAGCTTCCAAATATATAAGGAAAATCTTGGAGGACTTCAAGAAGGATATGGACAGCAACACACTAATAGTAGGGGATTTTAATACCTCATTATCAACAATGGACAGATCTTCCAAACAAAAAATCACCAATGATATTGTGGCATTGAACAACACTCTAGGGGAAATGGACTTAACTGATATATACAGAGCCTTTCAACCCAAAGAAGCAAAATACACATTCTTTTCAAATGCACATGGAATATTCTCAATGATGGAAACCACATGGTTGGTCACAAGACAAGCCTCCACAAATAGAGGAAAATTGAAAGCATATCAAGCATCTTCTCAGATCACAATGGCTTGAAACTAAAAACCAATCTCAAGGAAAAAATCCAAAATCACTCTAACTCATGGAGACTGAATAACATGCTTTTAAATAAGGAATGGGTAAACAATGAGATTAAATACAAAATCAAAGTTTCCGGAAACAAATGACAATGAATACACAACAGCCCAAAACCTATGGGGCACAGCAAAGGTAATTTCCCTCAGAGGGAAATTCACAGCAATATAGGCCTGCCTAGAAAGGTCAGAAGAAGCTTATACAAACAACCTAACCATAAAGCTGCAAGAACTAGGGGAGCAACAACAAACAAAGCCCAGAGCAAGTGGAAGGAAGGAAATCATCAAGAGCAGAGCAGAACTAAATAACTTAGAGACTAAAACTGCAATTCAAAGAATCAGAAGTCCAGGAGCTGGTTCTTTGAAAAAATAAACAAAATTGACAAGCCTTTAAGCAGACTCATCAAGAAAAAGAGAGAGGGCCCTGGCTGTTGGCACAGTGAATAAGGCACCAGCCTGTGAAGCCAAAGGTCAGGTGAAAGGCAACCATACGTTGATGTCTCCCTCCCTCTCTGCCTCTTTCTCTCTTCCCCTCTCTCTAAAAAATGATAAATAAACTTTCTAAAATAAAGTTTAAAAAAAAAAAGAAAAGAAAAAGAGAGAGGACCCAAATAAACAAAATCAGAAACGACAAAGGAGAAATCACAACTGATACTTCAGAAATACAAAGGATTGTAAGAAGTTAATACAAACAACTATATGATAAGAAATATGACAACCTGGGTGAAATGAACAAATTTCTGGAAATGTATAATCTACCAAAACTGAATCCAGAAGAAGCAGAAATCCTGAATAGACCAATAATTAGTGAAATTGAAGAAGTAATCAAAAATCTCCCAAAGCACAAGAGCCCCAGACCAGATGGCTACACAGGTGAATTCTACCAAACATTTAGAGAACTAACTCCTATCCTTCTCAACCTATTCTGAAAAATCCAAGAACAGGGAAGGCTCCCAAACTCTTTCTATGAGGCCAACATAATTCTAATCCCAAAACTAGATAGAGACATAACTAAGAAAGAAAACTATAGGCCAATATCTCTGATGAATATAGATGCTAAGATTCTCAACAAAATATTGGCCAACAAGATCCAGTAATACATTAAAAAGATCATACACCATGATCAAGTGGGCTTCATCCCAGGGATGCAAGGATGGTACAACATTCGCAAATACACCACATCAACAAAATGAGAGATAAAAACCATATGATCATATCGTATCAATAGATGTTGAAAAAGCATTTGATAAAGTACAGCAACCATTTATGATAAAAAAATGCTCAGCAAAATGGGAATAGAGGGAGCATGCCTCAACATAATAAAAGCTGTATTTGAGAAACCTGAAGCCAACATCATACTCAATGGGCAAAAACTAAAAGCTTTCCCCCTAAGATCAGGAACAAGACAAAGCTGTCCCCTTTCTCCACTTCTGTTCAACATTGTTTTGGAATTTCTAGCCATAGCTGTCAGAGAAGAAAAAGGAATCAAAGGTATCCAAATTGGAAAGGAGGAAGTCAAACTGTCATTATTTGCAGATGACATGATAGTGTACATACAAAATCCGAAAAACTTCACCAAAAACTTATTCGACCTAATAAGCAAATTCAGCTAAATAGCTGGATATAAAGTCAATATTCAGAAATCAAAAAACATTTTTGTATACCAATAATGAAACACCAGAGATAGAAGCTAGAAAACAAATCTTGTTTGCCATAGCAACAAGAAAAATAAAGTACTTAGGAATAAACTTAACCAAGTAGATAAAAGACCTGTACTCAGAAAACTACAGAACATTGTAGAAAGAAATTAAGGAAGATACAAATAAATGGAAGCATATGCCATGATGTGGATGGAAAGAATTAACATCATTAAAATGTCCATACTATCCAAAGCAATCTATAGATTCAAAGCAATCACAATCAAAATACCAATGACATACTTCACAGATATAGAAAAAATACTTCAAAACTTTATATGGAGCCAAAAACATCCACAAATAGCCACAGCAATCTTAAGAAAGAAAAACAAGGTAGGAGAAATCACAATACTGAACATCAAACTATACTACAAGGCTACTATCATCAAAACAGTCTGGTACTGGCATAGAGAGCCCAGAAATAAACCCAGAACTCTATGGTCAATTAATATTCAACAAAGGGGGAAGGAACATAAAATGGAATAAAAAGTGTCTTCAACAAGTGGTATTGAGAGAACTGGACAGTGGCATGCAAAAAAGTAAAACTAGACCATCAACTTACACCATAAACCAGAATAAACTCAAGATGGATAAAGGACTTAAACATAAGCAGTGCCACCATAAAGGTCCTGGAGAAAAATATAGGCAGTAAAACTTTAGATATCCTATGCAGAAATATGTTTCCTGATACTTCTCCAAGGGCAAAGGAAATAAAAGAACAAATAAACAAATGGGACTATATTACACTGAAAAGTGTCTGTTCATCTAAAGAAAACACCAGCAAAATTAACAGGGAACCAACTGTATGGGAAAACATATTTGCCAATGATACCTCAGACAAGGGTTTGATATCCAAAATATATAAAGAACTAATGCAACTCAACACCAGGGAGACAGACAGCCCAATTAAAAAATGGGCAAAGGACCTGAACAGACAGCTCAATGAGGGAAACATACAAAGGGTCCAAAGGCATATGAAAGAATGCTCAAGATCACTAGCCATCAGAGAGATGCAAATTAAAACCACAATAAGATACCACCTCACACCTGACAGAATACCAATCATCAACAAATCAACAAACAACAAGTGTTGGTGAGGATGTGGGGAAAAGAGAACCCTGGTGCACTGTTGGTAGGAATGTAGGCTGGTGCAGCCACTATGGAAAACAGTATGGAGTTTTCTTAAAAAACTAAAAATGGAACTGCCTTTAGATCCAGCAATTTCACTACTAGGATTATACCCGAAGGACCCTGCAATACCAATTCATCAGAACCTACGTACCCCTATGTTCATAGCAGCACTATTTACAATAGCCAAGGGCTGGAAACAGCCTAAGTGCCCATTAGTGGATGATGGGATCAAAAAACTTTGGTACATTTACACATGGAATACTACACAGCAGAAAGAAAGAAGGAACTCCTTCTCTTTGCAACAACATGGATGGAACTGGTAAGTATTATGCTTAGTGAAATAAGCCAGTCAATCAAAGACAAATACCATATGATCTCACCTATTACAGGACACTAATGAACAAACAAACAAACAAAATAGAACAAGATACATGAATACAATGAATAGAAGACCTTCAAGGGGCAGAGGGGAGTTTGAGGGGAGAGTGGGGAAGAAGAGGCAAAGAAGGGGAGCAGTTTAGCCAAGGAATTAGCATGGAAGAACCAAGGACATGGACAACAAGTGGGATTGACTTTGGTGGGGAGTGGGTGGGTGGGGAAGGGGATGGAGGAGAGGAAAAAGGGGGTGGATATAATACAACAACAATAAAATTAAATTTTAAAAAAAAGTTGAGATTGCAGTACATTGAGCTCCATAGAGATAGAACCAAGGCAAGTGTGAGCCAGACGGGCACTAGGCGACTCTCTGCTCACTGAGAAAAAATAATTAAACATGGGCAAAGGAGATCCTAAGAAGCCGAGAGGCAAAATGTCATCATATGCTTTCTTTGTGCAAACTTGCCGGGAGGCGCACAAGAAGAAGTGCCCAGATGCTTCAGTCAACTTCTCAGAGTTTTCTAAGAAGTGCTCAGAGAGGTGGAAGACCATGTCTGCTAAAGAGAAAGGAAAATTTGAAGACATGGCAAAGGCAGACAAGGCCCATTATGAAAGAGAAATAAAAACTTAAATTCCTCCTAAAGGGAAAACAAAAAAGAAGTTCAAGGATTCCAGTTCACCTTCGGCCTTTCTCTTGTTTTGTTCTGAGTATCACCCAAAAATCAAAGGAGAGCATCCTGGCCTGTCCATTGGTGATGTTGCAAAGAAGCTGAGAGAGATGTAGAATAGCACTGCTGCAGGTGACAAGCAGCCTTATGAAAAGAAAGCTGCTAAGCTGAAGGAGAAATACGAAAGGGATATTGCTGCATACTGAGCTAAAGGAAAGTCTGATGCTGCAAAAAAGGGAGTTGTCAAGGCTGAAAAAAGCAAGAAAAAGAAGGAAGAGGAGGAGGAGGAGGAGGAAGATGAAGAAGATGAAGAAGAAGAAGATGAGGATGAATAAGTTGGTTCTAGTGCAGTTTTTTTTTTCTTGTCCATAAAGCATTTAACACCCCTGTACACAACTCACTCCTTTTAAAGAAAAAAAAATTGAAATGTAAGTCTGTGTAAGATATGTTTTTAAACTGCACAGTGTCTTTTTTTTGTATAGTTAACACACTACCGAATGTGTCTTTAGATAGCCCTGTCCTGGTGGTATTTTCAATAGCCACTAACCTTGCCTGGTACAGTATGGGAGCTGTAAATTGGCGTGGAAGTTTAAAGCAGGTTCTTGTTGGTGCAGCACAAATTAGTTATATATGGGAATGGTAGTTTTTTCATCTTCAGTTGTCTCTGATGCAGCTTATACGAAATAATTGTTGTTCTGTTAACTGAATACCACTCTGTAATTGCAAAAAAAAAAAAAAAAAAGTTGCAGTTTTGTTGACATTCTGAATGCTTCTAAGTAAGTACATTTTTTTTTTTTTAATTAAAAAACAAACAAAAAAAGGTTGAATACCATGATGACATTTTCTTCCCCTATACTCATTATGGGTTCCAACTGGCCTCTACGTTTCTTACATACTCATGGATAATCCCTCTCTCTTAAGCTGTCTCTAAACTTTTGACTCTTACTTTTCTTTTATCAGAACATAATTCTCTTATTGGCTGTTTTACAGCCATTATCTTATTTCTTCCCCCAAATTGGAATCTAAAAATATACATATGGAACATCTGTGGTAATAGTTTTATTTTTCTGCATGATTTTGGACAAACATCTATTTCTCTGAGCTCTGACTTTAAATCTAGATTTGTTTCAGGGAACAAACCAATAAAACTGTTTACTGACAACTGGTTGCATGTCATGCATCATCTTTGGGTAGAGCCACTGTGTACAGCTGTGCAGGTGTGCCCAATGCCCAATACAAGTGCACCTGGTTAACGGGGTGAATGGAGGTGAGCTGTCAGCACCTACCAAGAAGTGATTTCAGTGTATACTCTTTCCTTAGCCTTGCATAGTCATAAAATAAATTTGAGGCATGTATGGTCCTGCTTTTAGGTACTTAAATATAGACAAGGGAGACATGTCTATGTTTGAACAGAAAACCAAAAAAAATTGAGAGTAATTTATTTTCTTTCTTTGTTTTTTAAAAAAGATTTTATTCATTATTTTCAAAGATAGGGGAAAGGAGAGAGGCAGAGAGGGAGAGAAACATCAATGTATGGTTGCCTTTCACCTGCCTCCAGCTATAAACCTGGCTTGCAACCTGGTTATGTGTTCTGGCTGGGAATCGAACCAGTGACCTTTGGGTTCACAGGCTGATGCCTATCCACTGAGCCACAAGCCAGGGCAAGAGTAATTTATTTTCAACTTAATGAAACTAAATATCAAAGATATTCAATGAAGGAAGGACTGGAGTTTGTATATATAGCTCCAACGAGTCAGCGGAATACAAAAAAGTGTCCTTAGGTTGGGGACCAGTCACATTTCTTGCAGGGGTGACCTTTTGCACAAAGTGGATTACTAGGAGCATGCCCTGTGGTTTGCACCAGACATTTCCCCTTCTCAAATATTTGCCTCTAAACCTTGCCCCAAGTCGACCTCAGTGTCTAGGATTAGTAAGCTATCCCTGGAAGTTAAAGTATTGCCATCACAAGTTGCCCTTTAAAAAAAAGATGTCCCCCCAAATTAAACATACCAAACATGATCTTCCTGGATGATTCTGCTGAGAGACGGTGGGACAAAAGGAAGTTTATAGTTGTTCATATGGAAAATAATACAAAATAAACTCTGTGTTTCACATACTCACAACTGTAAAGCTCCTTTTGTCCCACCCTATAGAATTCATGGAGCTCATAGATTCCTGAAGCCTGTTTAGGGATCACAGGTTAAGAATCTCTGTTCAGGAGAACCAAGATGGCAGAGGAGTAAGTGGAGCTACACCAAACTCCTCCCAACACCAAACTGGAATTACACCTTAATTAGGGAGAAATCATCCAGAATAACCAACAGAACACTAACTGCAGAGAAGCCTTGTTACCACGGATAGAATAGAGGAGGCCGCTTCAGCACATTGTGACTGAGGTGCCTAAAACTGACCACTGATCACAAGCTGATTTCATTAACAACTAAAGGAGACAGACAAGGACAGTGGATCTCGGGTAGTCTCCCACTGGCTGACTAGGCCCAGATTGGGACATGAGCTGACATCACCAAGCACAGAGCCAGGAAGGAAAAAAGGTGTACCTCTACACCACAGAAGATCACACCACTAAGACAGTAAGTCAAAGCAGACAAACCCAAGAAGCAGAAACAACCAAGAGTCACCTAAAATGAGGAGACAAAGAAATAAACCTTCAGCAAAAGGAAAGGATGAATCCCCAGGAAGAGTGCAAAATAAAATAAAGGCAAGCATACCTTCAGACATGGAATTCAAAATAGTGATGACAGAGAAGCTCAATGAGTTCAAGTGAGTTCAAAGAAAACTACAAACAACTCCAAGGGAACTATGAAGAACTTCAGGGAAGCTACAATAGGAACTTACTGAAAACTACACCAGCATTAAAAAGGACCTAGAAACCATCAATAAGAGTCAGGAGGAAATGAAGAATACAATCTCCGAATTGAAGAATACAGTAGAAGGAATCAAAAGCAAGCTAGAGAAAGCAGAGGATCAGCAAGCTGCAGGTCAATGTAGAAAAAAATTCCCGGGCAGTGCAACAAAATGAAAAAGACTGAAAAAGAATGGAGAGGTTTTAAGAGAGCTGCAGGACAACATGAAATTTTAATAACATCTGTATCATAGGGATACCAGAAGGAACAAAAAAGGAGCAAAAGATAGAAAACCTGTTTGAAAAAGTAATGACAGGAAACTTCCCTAATTTGAGGAGAGAAAAAGTCATGCAAACTCAGGAAGCACAGAGGGTCCCAAGAAGATGAACCCAAAAAGGCCCACTCCAAGACGCATTATAATTAAAATGGCAAATTTCACAGACAAGGAGAGAATCCTAAAAGCAGCAAGAAAGAAACAGCTGATAACATACAATGAGGCTCCCATAAGGTTATCAGCTGATTTCTCAACAGAAACACAAGCCAGATGAGAATGGCAAAAAATATTTCAAGCAATGAAAAATAAAGGCCTGCAACCAAGAATACTCTACCCAGCAAGGCTCTCATTCAAAATGGAAGATGAAATAAGGAGTTTCCCGGACAAAAGAAGTCTAAAAGAATACATCTCCACCAAACCAGCATTGCAAGAGATGCTAAAGGTTCTGCTTTAAGAAGATGAAGAAACAGAAAGAGATGGAGAGGAACACAGGTACAAAGGGAAAAATAGATCATGAATGAGTACCTATCAAGAGTAACCTTAAAAGTAAATGGATTAAGTACACCAATCAAAAGACATAGGGTAGCTGAATGGATAAGAATTAACTTTAACTTATGAATGCTTTAAAATGATCTTGTTATGAATAGATTTTACCAAATGAGGTATGATTTTGTATATTACTTGTATCTGCATTACTGCAGGTTAATTTTTCTTAGACTGGAATTATTTCACAATATGGGAAAATCATGTTACTTGCAATAACTCAGAAAAATCTAATGCAGTTAAGGAAGAAGAAAAAAGTAAAAAATGTAGATGTATATTACATAGAATACATGCTATCTTTCTTCGTCACTGTTACAAAATATGTGCTTGTTTGTGGGTGTGTAATATATAGGTTTTGTTAGCAATTTATGTTTTAAATAGCAACCAACTTGTCGTTGGTGGTTGTGAAATCAGTCAATCTTTAGGTTAGAAAAGATGCTGAGAATGAAGACCAATTTGGATGGAAGTTGCAAACTATATGATTCATGTACATAGACAATATATATTCTCATATTAGTAGGTAAATTAGATGAGATTCCTTTCAACTAAATTGTGGAAATATGTATTTCCAGCTATGAAGGCCCCCAAACTGGGGATGCTTGAGGAAAGGAATTAACGCTATAGTAAACTTTATTATTGAAATGTGAACATACCTAATCTTTGCCTCAACAGACTCTTAAATAGTTCAGGGGTTCATTTAGGACCATATAGGAAGTCAACCACAAGTTCAAAAAAATAACTAGAATACTATTCTACAAAATTATTTAAATCCTAGGGATTTTTTTTTTTTTCTACCTCAACTTAGTAGACATACTCACTTCTATTCTGAGGGCTGGCTGAGCAATGCAAGTGCCATTATTTCTGAAGGCTTCAAGTTGTAAAATACATGTAGAGGAAAAACAGAGGATATTGAAAGAAGTAAGACCTATGCACAGTCAAAAAAAAAAAAAAGTCAATCTACTATTTAAGATGAAAACTCTAAAAAGAATAAGTTGTAATTCCATTAGCTTAAAATAAAGTTGAATTGTATTATTGGAACGGGGAGGATCTGACTCAAAAACCAAATTCATTTTTTACTATGGGTTTGACAGTGTCTCTGGGACAACTTTCACAAAAGTGAATTCTGCAGTACACCATTTCTGTGATAGATTTCACAAAAATAGCATTCCAGAATAAAATAAGTATTAAAGAAGACAAACTGCTTAATTTTGCTACAATATATCTGAAATACTATCATGCAACATTTAATAATCATATAAGCTATTGGCATGTTTTAAATTTTTTGTACTAACTCTTCAAAATCCAGTATGTGCTTTAAATATATGTAAAAATATGAAAAAATAATGATTAATTAGATATTAATATAAGGAAAAATAAGATTTTTGGAATAACATTTAGTGTGGTGCCTAGTGCACAGGGAGTGGTTGAAAAAATATTGGGTTTTGTGCATATGTGCATTCAAACTTTCAACACAATGGTAAATGACAAATAGGTTTAAAAAGTTTAATGTATTCAAACATATTCTCAGAAAACTCAAATTTTAACTTTGAATAATGGGAAGCTGGGGGGAAAAAAAGAATCTCTGTTCACTGAGCAAATGTAGTGTCAGTTTCAGTGTCTGTAGGCGCTGGGGAAACTGGTGTTTACCTTCCCTTTCTTCTATTTATAGTTGATCCACTCAACTTGTGCTCATCCTGCCCCTCCTCCACACCATTTGTGGGTGGACAGAGCCATCAAAGTAATGACTATGGATAATCACGTTGAAAAACAGGGCTCAGTGCTGTTACCTCCAATTTGTTTCCCTGTTCTGGAATTATCAGAGAGCGAGGGGCAGCAAAAGCATGCTGGGTGGTGGTGGCAGTGGTGGAGGGGAAGGTGGGCAGTGGGGTTGAGGTGTAAGTCTGCGGTACTTGCTGCTCCATCAGTGAAAGCTCGGTATTACATATCAGGGAAAATCAGACAACAGAGCAGAGCCATCAAAGAGTTCTCTCTCTTATAGATTCTAGGTCAGGATATGTGGAAATAAGTAAGATAGAAATCCTTAGTACGGACTTCGCATAGTTCAAGTTTTAGATATTTTAAACATGTTTTCAGGGTCTTTGCCTTCTCTGGCACAAGGTTCCAATGCTGCAGTGGAGAGAGGAGAAGGGTCAAGATATTCTTATATCTTGAGCTGGTTCTTATATCTTATATCTAAGCTGGTTCCCTCTTTGAAAAGAAAGAATGTATTTGCCCAAAGCAGTCAGTGACTCACAGTTACACCTGTCAAGGGAGATTGTATTGCAGAGATAGGGGCACACTTAACTTTTATATAACTTATCCTTGTCTATATCTCATAAACTCAAGATTCTATTACTCACCTGCCCCATTATCTGCCCTCTGAAGTACACTACTATAGAGTTCTGTTACTTTCTTTAGTCAAGTTTGTTTATTCCAGTTACATCAGCTCAATGGAAGTAGGATATCAGTTTTATTCTAGGTATTCTTGGTGATGCATAGACATCAATCCCATCACAACTCTTCAGATATCTAGTCTGATAGTATTTGTGATATTGGCCAGTAGATTTGTATTCATTCTTAATTCTTTTTCTATGCTCCTAAACAGTGTAGTAGTTATGTGCAGAGTGTCAAGCCAACATCCTACTATCAATGTTGGTTTGTGATCTCGGACAAATGGCAAACCTCTCCATGCCCATTTTTTTATATATGAAGTGCAGATAAGAACAGTACCCATCTTATAAGGCCTGTGAGCTAATACATAGGAAATGCTTAGAACAGAGCCTGACATCATGGTAAGTGCTCAGTAAGTCTCAGCTATGCTTACTAGTTTGTTTGTTTGTTCTTAGCACCTACAATGTGTAACTCAACAACTGGTACAATTACCGTGGATAACTTTCCACTTGACAGTCATTAAAATAAAACACAAACTGGGAATAAGTTTTTGAAATCTTCTGACTCTTGAGAAGGCTTGTTTGCGGAAGCATCCCTCATTATCCTTTCTTTCTCAGGACGGGGGAAAACTCCCCAAAAGAACCCCCTGTTCACTGGGTGTTTTCCATTGGCCAGCAAGGGATCATACCAATGTGGTAAAGGGGGCTAAGGTAAGACAGCACAGGGGCAAAAATCTGATCACAACTTGCAATCCAGGGACCCACTTTCTCGTCGTACTCCAGCAGGAACATGCTTAGGAAAGGGTATATTTGGGTTCATTGGTTTCCACCCAATACACCTCTTTGGGGGGAACTGTTCACCGAGCCAGTGCAGAGATGGTTAACCTCCTTCACGTCAGATGGATGCACAGGTGCATTTGGACCCCAGGAACAGAATCTGCAAGGGGATCCCTCTGATACTTGTATAAGCTTTATGGACCATGAATTTTTAGGTCCTGAGTCATCTGCTTTCTGTCATGATTCTAGTAAAGCCCCTTTATACAAAATAATTTAAAAGTTTTACATTATACAATGCCAAGTCCCTCTTTTCCATGTGTCTATCTTATTATCAGCTCTTGGTACAGCCCTGGCTGGTTGCAACTTCAATGTAATCCAATGGGATAAAATCAATGAAGAGGAGGAGGCTCAGGTGCAAGAGTAGAGAGGCCCATGGTGGAATAAGGCAAGAATATTGTTGGTTTTGCAAGGAAGGGGGGAATCAATTCAAATGAAATGTCAGGCGCCGAGGAGAGGAAAGAAGTTTTGCAAAAAGTTGTATGCATGGATGTTAACATGGCAGCAGATGTTGCGCAGCGGATGAGATAATCTGCTAAGGAGAAAGGCAGGTTTGGGGTGGAATCTCAAGGAAAAGGGAAAGATTTAGAGGCTTTTTTTTTTTTTTTTTTTTTTTTTGCCTCCAATCTCTTTCCAATCCTAGATTGAATCACCAAATTAACTATTGCTATCATGATTCTGCTCCAAAACTGTCAGTGGTCCCCCACTGGTTGCCACTTAGGGTTCAAACACCTATCCTTCTTTCCCAGATCTGGCTGCCATAACTCTCTGTTCCAGCTAAGCTCACTGACTGCCCTTCATACATGTCCATCCTTTGTCGCCTCCCCCATTTGTGTCCCTGATGCTCCTTTCATCTTGAGCATCCTTCCCCCATTATCCACTCTTGTTTTATTTCTGCTTAAAGGCTCAACTTTCACTTCCACTAAGATGAATTTTCCGATCCCCAATTCTAGAAGCAGTCACCTCTTTTCTAAACAGCCACAGGACTCTGTTCACATTTCTCTTAGGGCATTCCCCCCCCAATCTTTCTTATACTGTGGTTATTTTTATACTCTCTTTTATCTTCCTACTATGTTATAAACTTACGGGCAGGATTTTTGCTTTAATCACCTTTATACTCCGTAATACTTTATACTTTATACTCCAATGCAAAATATGTTTAGCTAAGGGAAATACTCTTAATATTTGTTGAAGTTAATGCTAAAACTAAGGGGAAAAGTCACATTAGATTGGATGCTTGGAAGTTTCTTATGAACCTGCCCAAATTGGTCTTATGGATAGATATAGATATAGGTAATTTTCATATTTCTTGACCATAAATGTTCTAAACATATAATCATTCATTCATTCTTCAATATAAATGTATTGAATTCCTACCAAATGCAAGGCTTGTGCCTAAGGATGGCACTGATTCTGAATATATGCAATGCATACATTCATTTCTCAAGTTTATGTTATTCGGTTTTCCTTCTTTCTAGACCAAGGGGAGCAAAAAGGTACCGCTCATCACCACTGTTAGCCAAGAGCAAAGTGAAATAGAGTGACCTTCATTTAAGTTGGAACCTATGGGGTCAGAATAAGCTCCTGGAATGCTAAGAACTAAATTAGAAGCAATTTTGTCATTAACACAGAATATTGGCTTTTTAGACGTTTATATTTGAGTTTGTTTGGTAATTTTGTTTTTAAAAATATCAATTACACCCCCTCCCTTTCTCCTATCTATAATTATTTTCCTGGCATTCATTCAACAAAGAACTTCAAGTCCACTTTCGCAGATTGAAATAAACCGATGGAAATTAAAAAATCAATGTTTTCCTTCTAATAGTTCAAACAAAAAAGTAAAAACCCTCACTATTTTGTAATTATAATCAATATATAATGGGGCAAAGGCCACAAAAACACACTTAAAAAATAGATTGATCTGGGGTACGTTTGTTTTAAAATAATTGGGCTTTTTTTTTTTTTTTTTCTCTTAAAGATGTTGTGTGTAAAAAAAATACATTTAAAAATGTTGGTTCAGAATATGCATGCATCTGAACATGATGCCCAGCTAAAGCGTTAGATGTTCACTGCCTCTCCTGTCAGAGTCTTTATCCATGTACTGGGGTTGCAGGACCTGCGGGTCTGCCCCCTGCTTCCTAAGAACCCATCATTTCTCTGCACAGGTCTTTTGAGGTCCAATCTGTGGCTTGTTCAGTCAGGAGCCTCCTGGATCCTTCCAGACTTCTTTGCAATGCTCCCTGATTCGATGACTTCATTGCTTTCACAGCCCGGCGCTTGGCAAGCCGCCTCTCTCTCCCTTCCTCTTGTTTCCCCTTCTCCCTCTCTTTTCTCCCACGGCCCATCTGCCCCTCCATTACTCCATCCCCCTTTCCTCTCTGCGCCCCTTTATTCCACTCCCCACCCGCGTAGCTTTGCTCTCCCTCTCTCTCCCCGTTGGCTTGTCTGTATTTGGAGCTCCCGGAAGCCGCGGGCGACTCTTCCCAGGAGCAGCGTGACTGACACCGACTCCCCTTCAGCGGGGAGGAGGGGAGGAGGAGGGCTAGCGGGCCGGGGTTGGGAGTGGCGGGACACAGGTTTGCACCACCGAGGACAAGACCCCAGGACACCCGAGCAGGTAATCCTGGAGCGGCTGGGCCGGCGGGCTGCGGCGGGCCCTCCCTGGTGCAGGTGTGGGAGGTTCCCGCGGCCAGCGCTCGGAAGTTGCTCTGAATGGGTGGGAGGCGGAGGGGCCGGGAGGCGGCGGCTGCGCTGGAGGAAGAAAGACTGTGCGGGCGCCGTGGGGGGCCAGCCGCCCGGGACCTGGGGCGGGGACGCGGGCGGGAGCCGGGCTCGATGCCTGAGGCCCCTGCGCGGCGCGGGCGCTGGCGGCCACCGGAGCTGGGTCAGCGCAGCAGCGCGCCCCGCGCCCGCCGCCCTGCCCAGCCCGAGGCGCCCGGGGCGGCTCAGAAGGCGGGTGCAGACTGGCAGCAGGAGTGGGACAGGGCCGGCGACAGCCTCGAGCTGTAGGCTTGTCAAACTTTGCGGGTTCTGCGGCTGGGCTTTGAGCCCCGCGGGGTATGCGTGGGGGAGGGTTGTGGAGTGTCATGGTCTGGATCCGGCCATGGCCACCTTGGGTCAGAAAGTGCTGGAAAGAAATGAACCTGGCTTCTCCGCAGAACCTGACTTGAGGCAATGAGTCACTGTAAAAAAATAATAATAATAAAATAAAATAAAAAGGCAACTGGGGCACTGAGGGAGAGCTTGGGAAGGGGCACTGCAAGGCCTCTGACAGCGTCAGGTAGAGGGTTCATGGGAAGCACGGGTGCTGTCCTCACTTTCAGGGCTGATCGTCAGTATGCAGACGGCTTGGCTTTGCCTTTATTCTCATCACAAATGGGCTGCAAGTTTTAGCAATATTTGAATTGGTTCATTATTTATAATGTGTAAATATAGGTGACTGCATTTAAGGTACTGAACTAGGATCAGATTCAAATGTCCAAAACGGAGATGAACACTTAGGGAAAAGTTCAAGAACCTGTATTTCTAGTGTCATAGAAGTCTATGGGACTTACTTAGTTTACCAGAATTGTTTGCAGAGCACTATTTCTTTACTGCAAATAAAGATTTCTTTTAATTTAAGGAACGTGCCTTAGAATTGTGAGGTAAAATATCTAAGCCCACTTAATGTAAGGTTAAAACAGTGGGGTGATCTTTGGGGAAATTATTCTTATAGTTACTAGATTAGACTGCAAGCCACTTGAGGGCAATGATGAATTTTAATAGCTCTTATATCACCAAAGAGTATTTGACTTAGGGCATGTAACAAGCAGACATAAATGTTTGTTAAACTAATTAACTCAATAGCTTGAGTGTGGCTGAATCATAAGTTCTTGAAATTGCATAAAATGCAAAGAAAGACTATTCCATGAAACCCCAAATATAAAAACCCTTAATATAATTAGAATTAAGATGTCATATACATAGTTATTAAATGAAAAAGAAATTGACTATGAAGGACCATGAAAGTGACTATCAAATTGGTTTTGGCTAGTAGGAAATAGCTTTTGCTGTTCATTGTTGAATGAGAAGTCAATTTGTCGATGTATAAAGTTTGGCAAACTTTTTGAGTCAAGGGCTAGATAGCAGGTAGACTTTGCTGGCCACATGCTCTCTTATGTACCACTTACCACTGTAGCTTGAAAGCAGCCATAGGCAATACAACATAACTGCACTTCATTTTATTCATGGACACTGAAATTTGAAGCTCATGTAATTCTCACCAGTAATGAAATATTCTTCTTCTTTTGTCCCCAGGCATTTAAAACTGTAAAAATCATTCATGGCCTTGGGAGAGGATGGGGGAAGCAAAACCAGGAAGGGAGGGGAGAGTTTTGTCCAGTTGGTAGTAGTTTGCTACTCCCATCTACCATATGACAGAGTTGGAAGAGGAACCCTTTGGGAGGATTACTGAGCTAGGTTCTACTCATGTCTAAGTCATACTTAGGAGTTAAATGTCAACAGTAGCATTAACTTACCTGGGGCATTGCAGTGTTTTGTTTTGTCTTGAATATTACGTCACAGATGTCTTTATGCATGAAATGTTGTCTTTAATCCATTAATTATGTAGTATTTTATACGTAAAAGTAATATTCTAAGCTATGTAAACTATAAACATTACATTCAAATGACCTCCTGTGACCCCATCACACAGCTCTAGAAACTAGGGCTTAAGAACTAGATATTTGTAAATGGAAGAAATGGAAGAAAATATTTTAAAATCATATATCTGATAAGGGTCTTTTATCCAAAATATATAAAGAGCTCTTACAATGCAATAATGAAAAGATAAATAACCCAATATAAAAATGGTCCAAGTACATGAATGGACATTTCTCCAAAGAAATGACCAATATGCACATGAAAAGATGCTCAGCATCCTTATTCAATAACAAAGGGCAAGTCAAAACCACAGTGAGATACCACTCTTCCCCTTTAGGATGCCTACATTCAAAAAGTCAGATAACAAGTGTCGGTGAGGATGTGCAGGAATTAGAACCCTTGTACACAACTGGGGGAATCTCAAATGGTACAATTGCTTTGGAAAACAGTTTGACAGTTCCTTAAAAGTTAAACAGAATTAGCATATAAATAAAATATTTTTAAAATATATTGAATGTAGCTATGCACTATTTGTTGTCAAATATTGCACAGTTTATTTACTCATTCTCTTATTAATGGGCTTTTGGGTTGGGTCCCATGTTTTGCTATTACAAAGAATGTGATTTGAAAACTTGTTTTTAATGTGCAAGACTTCTTCCATGTGAAGGTGAATGTGCCATGTATTTTAATAACTGAAAAGGAAAGTTGATTCTTCTGACAGAGATACATGTTGTCTACCCAGCTTATTCACTCCTCCAAACTAAGATGAAGGGACTAGAGCCTGATTTCTCATCCTATTTAAATTCTAATTATAATATCTGTCCTAAAAGGTATGGAAAAATACTAATCTAAAACTTTTAAAAAGCTGAATTTCACAGCAGTACCCTTCACCCAGTCACTAGAAGTATCTTCATCCTCTTAAATCACCTCAGTTTTGGATATGCTGGAGGATAAGTTTATTAAATCAAAGGAACATTACTTTAAGCAAGGTACATAAGTGGGTACTAATCTTCACTAACATTTTCCTTGTATGGTTATCTGCTGAGTACTCCAATGTTTCTAACATGATTAGTTTGGTTATTCTGGTAACATGCCAGTTGAAAATCTGGCATTTCAGCCTTGGACACTTTCCAGGTCTGCCGTGATTCAGGCTATGAGGTTTTGCAGTTTATTCAGGATATTTCCACTTTACTAAGGAAGCCAGGAAGCACCCTAAGGTCAAAACAGGCCATTGTGGAGTATTTTTAAGTTTATTTTCTATTGTGGTAAAACATACATAACAAAGTTTGCCCATTTTTCACCTTTTTAAATTGCACAGCCCATGGCCTTGAGTGCATTCACAAATCATGCAATAATCAGCACCTGTCTCCAGAACTTTTTCATCATCCCTAATTGAAACTCTGTACCCATTGAACAAAAAGTCCCCATTCAACCCCGCTCCTCAGCCCATAGTAACCACCATTCTACTTTCTGTCTATATGACTTTGCCTACTCTATGTACCTCATGTAAGTGGAATAATACAATATTTGTCTTTTTGATGCATGACCTTTTACATCCAGAGGAATTCCTTCTGGTTTTGTTTTTCTGTTTAGTAAACCTCTTTTCCATTAAAAGAAAACATGGCTTCTTTTACTGAAAAAAAAAAAAATGCAATATGACTTGTTTCCCTTTCAATATTTAGCCCTATATAGAAAAGGAAGATGTAGGAAATTGTCTAAACCAGAATAATTTTCCATTATTACAGATGGCACCTTCATCTGCCCTATTTAATTAATTAAGCATCCAATAATACTGGTTTCTCATTAACCACTTAGTCAAGTGGAGAGGATGCAGCAGTCCTTGATTCTTAAAACTTTACTCCTATCTGATGAATAAATGAATTAGGTAACCTTGAAGTTCCTGTTAGCCCCAGCTTCTCAGAACTTAAGGGCCATTCTACAATATAAAAGCCTGTTCTAAAATTATTCTTGTTTTAATAGTAAGGGGTAAAAACGAAGAGCAGGAGGATCCTGGGAGACTGAAAGTAGAGGTGAGATGGTCTGAATGGCAGTATTGAAGAGGAGATGGTTCCTAGAAAAGCTAGATGGTAGAGACACCAAAGACAGACCTTATAGTACATAGACAGTGTTGACTGTCTTATGTCTATACTTGTACTCAGTTTCATGAGAAAATAACCTTTATTACTTTGCATCTGTGCACTTTGAAATCCAGAGAAACTCTGGGATCCATTGATTATTCATTCCCCCATGTTGAATAACTGTTACGTGCCCATAACAGTGAGAATCACAGGAGATGCAAAGATGAGTATCACTGAAGAATCTAATCTAAGACAGAACAGAACAAAACCTAAGCCATGAACACAGATTTTAAAGGATCTGCTTAGGTGGTTGTTATCATTAGGTCCAACCTTGTTTCTATTTAGTTTTATTCAGAAGAGAATCACTGGACTCTTATGAGATAAATTGATTATTTTACCCTAAGGCAAAAACAAGCAGTCAAACTAGAACAGAACTGTATCTTCCAGAACCAGGTAAGATAGGCTTCTTAGTGGTGAATGCATATTTCAATCTGATTATATAATATAATATGTACTTGGAGGTGTCCATTTTATGGAATCTGAGTTTAGAAGCCTCCATATTGCCCAGAGGGTGTAGGTAAGGGACTAGTGTGATAGAAGGATGGCCTTTTCATCTAAAGTATACATGGTATTCCTATTCATCTCTCTCAAGTGGCAGGAAGATCAGATGTTTGGCCCAGTTAGGATGTTGATAGAAAAGTCCATCTAATTGGTTGCTTGGCATTAGGCTAAACACAGTCTTTTTTTTTTTTTTTTTCTTAAAGATTTTATTTATCATTTTTAGAGAGAGGGGAAGGGAGAAAGGCAGAGAGGGAGAGAGACATCAATATATGGCTGCCCTTTCACCTGCCTCCAGCTACGGACCTGGCTGTAGACCTGGCTTGCAACCTGGTTATGTGCTCTGGCTGGGAATAGAACAAGTGACCTTTGGGTTCACAGGCCAGTAAACAGTCTTTTTTAACCCCCTGCACGATCTTCTGGCATAGTAGAAGCTGTAGGTAGATATTTTCAGGGGTACAATGTAGATTCACAAGTATTTGGATAGAATTTTTTAAGTTCGCATTTTTATTTTTCCTACATATACACTTTTTCTTCATGTCTTAGTACTCTCCTGGTACCCTCTGACTGTCCCGAGTTCCTTCTGTGGATCACTTCCACCTCCCTTTTTTCATCCTGCCTCCTGACCACTTCTCCCTTCATTAGGCCTCCGCTTCCCTCAGTGTCTCTTCTGAATGGAAGGTGAACAATCACCTAGTTTAATTTCTTCAGTAATTGAGAATTTTAAGAAGAGGCTATTAATGGATGGGAGGCCACTCATTTTTATGCTACCTTCTTTAAGCCAGCAATTTTCACACTGTGTATATTAACTGTATGCAGAGACTTCCAAAGATACATGCACATAGGTGTTTCCCACCTTCTTTTCTATGATTACCTTTTTTTTCATTTTAGATAATAAAGGCCTATCTCTAACCTAACTTATTAGTCCACTTTACTAAAAGGCCTGTCTCTAACCCATTTTATTAAATTGCATTGTCTAAGGAATGTAAAAATCTAGGAAATAGGGAGAGCAAAAAAAGGGGACATTTCAAAATATCAGTTTTAGAGGTGAGAATGTCAATGACTCTAATTCTTAGACTTTGCAAATCATATGTTATCTAAGTTTTAATTAAAAAAACAAAAACAAACAAACAAAAAAAAACACCCTCTGGCTGGAGGCACAATGGATAAGGCACCAGCCTGCAAACCCAAAGGTCACTGGTTAGATTCCCCAGCCAGAACCCATAACCAGGTTGCAAGCCAGGTCCCCAGCCAGGTCTGTAGCTGGAGGCATGTGAAAGGCAACCATACATTGATGTCTCTCTCCCTCTCTGCCTCTCTCCCTTCCCCTCTCTCTAAAAATAATAAATAAATAAAATAAAAATCTTTAAAAATAAATAAAATAAGAAAAACAAAGGTGACCTAAATTGTAGACTGATATTCAAGGAAAAAATCTAAAAGAGGATGAAACATGACTCTCATACAAAAAATAAATAAATAAACACTTTTAAATATTAAAAAAAAGATAAGAGAACCAGAAAAGTCTACAATCAAAGGGGACTCATGATAAGAATGCTGAAATGAATTTGCTTAACAGATGCAACGCTGACTTCTTCATAGTTTGAGAGAGAAGTCACTTGAACTTCCATATGATAAAACTTATTTGCACTGCCATAGAGCATAATTTCTTGCTTCCCTATAAGTTTTCTACAAGTTAACACCTATGTGTGCAGAGTTGCGAATTGCCTAGGGAACGACCACTGTGAATGGCTGAGAGGAGCCAGAGGGATGAATAGGTAGGGTACTCACCAAATTTCAGTCTTCCCCAACTTTTTCTTTTACTGATGATTAAAATAAGCTTCATATTTCATCACCAAGATGTTTACTATATAACTCAGAAGGAGTTCAAATTTTTGAATAACATTTCTATTACAAAATATCATTCCTTCCCATCTCCTCATTTCTGTGAATAGTTTCTCAACATTTTCATGGATAAAAACCAAAATTGAGAATCAAGTTGATTTTCAATTTTGACTCATTCTAGTAATTTAAATACTCATCCACATAGCCATGAAGTAATTAAAAAATAAGTGCCCTAAAGAGAGGGATTTGCAATGAAATTTTACTTTTTATTTATATTTAGTAGTTATCTATCAACATTTGTAATATTTATATTATTTTGATAAGTTGCATTCTAATTTTTACAGTGGTAACAATCAGAAGAGCATTTTCTTTTTGCTATTGGATTTAATGTAAATGTATTTTGATGTAGAATAAAACTTGATAGGGTAACGAATAAAAGCCATTAAAGGATAAATATGTAACCCTGGGATAAGCTTCTATAGGGAAAGACAAATGGAAATATAAGTTAAAGGAGAAAATGTAATAATGCAAAATTTATGACTTTCAAAGAACAGCCTGCTTATATATTCCTTTAAAATGAATGGTGATGAATTTCAGTAGACATATTTCATTGAGTTGTAGAAGTTTTATATGTTAGTGTTAACAGAATGTTGGAAGTTACATTCTTCACTATTCACATTTTGGTTAAAGTTTTTACATGTCTATCTAAAAATACACCAAAAAATTAGTACAAATAAAAATTTCAAAATATCTGCGTAGCTCTTCCAGCCCCTGTTTTCTGACCTAAAATCAAGGGTCAGTAATGTGGTAAATATTTTCTGCAAGTTTAGTGAAGGTAGATGCACTAACTTATTGGCATAGTTTGAATGACTCTTTGTTCTGCTAGATGTAGGGGAGACATTTAGAAGTAAAGGTCTTGGTACTTGGAACACTTCTCAAAAGGAGATGATAGCCCATCATGTTTTATTTCATTTTTTAGGCAATTATAACTTTACTCATTTTTCTTGTTCTCTCTTCTGGAGGCACTCACTGTTAGGTATTATGTGTATATGTACATATGTATCTAAAGACCAAGTATATAATGCTGTCATTGGACCTGCAGATGCCTAGCCTACACCACATTTGGGAATATTTTGGCCATTATTTCTTCAAATATGTTTTCTACCTAAATGTTTTTATCCTCACTGGGGATTCCAATGACACTATAATGTTAGACTTTTTATTTTATTTTATTTTTAGAGATTTTATTTATTATTTTTAGAGAGAAGGGAAGGGAGAGAGGCAGAGAGGGAGAGAGACATCAATATATGGTTGCCTTTCACCTGCCTCCAGCTAAGGACCTGGCTGGAGACCTGGCTTGCAACCTGGTTATGTGCCCTGGCTAGGGAATCAAACCAGCGACCTTTGGGTTTGCAGGCTGGCACCTTATCCACTGTACCACCATTCAGGGCTATAATATTTTATTATTATACTTTTACATTTTAAATAAATAATAAAATATTTAATATTTTCTCACAGGCTTCATACACTGTTCATTTTGTTGTGGTGGTGGTTGTTCAACCTTTTTTCTTCTCTGTTCTTCAGGTTAGGTTAATATTTATATAATCACATTCACTGACACTTTTCTTTTTCACTTCTGTTTTGCCATTTGAGCTCATCCAGTGTGTTTTTTATTGTTTTTGTACTGGGTTGGCCAAAAAGTCCATACTTTTTTTTCTGTAAAATAAAAGATTTCATTTTCACCAATAACTTTGTTGATTTGGGTATTTTGAGTATGTCGGCTATCTCCTGCATGATATAACGTTAATCTCAATTAATATCTCTTTCTTGATAGCTTTCAACTTCAATTGGTCTACCCAATCATGGAGCATTATCCAGCAAGAAATTTCCAGCACAAAACTTCACAAACCACTTTTGATATGTTTAATCAGTCACAGCACCTTTGTTCGTACGCTGCACAGATCTTTTGCATTTCAGTTGTGTTTTTACCTCCTTGAAATAATAAGGCATAATATGCTGAAAATGTTGCATATTTTCTTCCATTTCAATATTAAAATGACTACACAAAAATTAACCAATTTTGATAAGTTTTTTTAATACATGCTTATATGATAGCTGTCACAATATAATCTAACAAAATTGTTTCAAATGATGTTAAAGACAACTAAGTACTACTAGAGCCATCTTCTGGGAAAAAAATAACAAAACGAATTTTGGGGCAACCCAGTATATTTCAGTTCTAAAATTTTCACTTGTTCTGTTTTTATAAGGTATGTGTCTTCTGAGAACTTCTCTCTTTCTAGTCATCTCAAGGATATTTATTTACCTTTATCTCCTGGACCATAGTTAAGATAGCTCCTATGAATCCTATCATTTCAACATCTGTGTCATCTTGGAGTTGTTGAATGTCTTTTTTTTTTTTTTTTTAAGAATTGAAAGCATTTCCTCAGTCCCTTGCATGTCAAACATTTTGGGATTGAATTCTTGACATTTTGAGTGTTGTGTTATGAGACTCTGAAGCTATGTTCAGGGGGTTTTTTGTTTGTTTGTTTGTTTGTTTGTCTTGAGGGGGGGTTATTTTTGTTTTTGCATTATCAAACAGTCAACCCTATTCTTTCCTTCATTCTGTGGGTAGTGGTTCTAACACCAGTTCATTTTTCAAAGCCATTGCTGTGCTGTTCTGTGTCTCATGGCAGCACAGTTCAGGGTTTAGTCTGAGACTTGAGCAGTGGCTTATGTCCTAGTTCAGTTCTGAAAGACATGGATCTGCCCCATGTCTTCAGAACCTAGGAGAGAAACTGGGGCCTGCACTCTTTCATGTGCACAAACATGGGGATCCCCTTCTTTAGTTCTCTCCTCTCGGGGTTTCCTCCCACTATCTCCTCTCCCCTAGGAGACTTTTTTCCTGGTCTTCTGGCCAAAAATATTGGGTTTCTCTTAAAGTTTTAGTTGCTCACAATGCTGTAGTACAGACTAGAGTCACACTCAAGGCAAAGTCATTAGAGAAAAGTGAGAAGAAGAAAAAAAAAAAAAAATAGCTGGGATTCTCCCACACTCTTTGATCCAAAAGGGCCCCTGTCCTCTGCTTTTTGGCAATAGGACCAAATTTCTTGTGGAGAAACTTTTAGCTGCTTATGCCATGCAGTTCTGTGACTACGGTCACCCAAGGGAGAAAAATTGGGAAAAAGAGAAAACCTGGTCTCTTCTTCACATTCTTCAATGTGCAGGGGACTCATTTACAGGTCTTCTGGCCAGAAACACTAGGTTCTCTGGGAGATTTTCTTGCCTGCACCCTTGAACAGTTCCAACTTTGGGCCAACTCTGGAGAGAAACGAAAAACTCAGAAACGCTCTTCCAAAAGAGCCTCTTCTTCGGGTTTTGGTTGCTCTCCTCATTTCACACATTGTTGTTTACCTTTCAAAGTCAGAGAGTTGCTTTTTGTCTTTTCTTTCTAAAAATTTTTTATTGAATTTGTTGAGGTGACATTGGTTAATAAAATTATGCAGATTTTAAGTGTACATTCTATAATACATCATTTGTGTATTGTGTTGTGCATTCACCACTCCAAGTTGCTTTTTGTATTTTGGACACAGGCTACAGGGGACTTGTCCCTTCATGAAGTCACTGGTAGCTCCCTCTCCTTTCCATAGCTTCCCTTTTCCTCTACATTTGCCCCTCACCTCACCATTCTTTTCCTTCCAATTTGCCCTTTATCTGTTTCCCCTTTTCTTTGAGCTCCCAGGTCTCAAGAGCAAAAAAAAAAGACGCTGTCCTCTGAAGGAGCTGAAAAGTCCAGCAACTTTTTTATATTTGCAAGTTAAGGAGGAAATAGAAGAATTCAATTTTTATTGTTACTCCATATTTAGGCAAGGAAGTTCTGTTATGCGATAGGCAAGAATCTCGCCCAATTGAATGGCTGGCTGGTGAGGAAATTCTTTGGCTTCTTACCAGAATCTTGGGCCAGTGGGCATTCTTTACCAGTGGTGACTATGGTTAGAACAGGGTTGAACAACACGGTGAGACCAAGCGACAAGAAGAAAGAACTACTAGACAACAAGGCCATCCATGATAGAAAGCCGATGGCTCTCCTAAGCTATGGCACCCCTGAGAAACGCTTTTCCGTAAACCTTAGCACCCACCTAATTACTAATTTCAGGGTCTGGCAAAAAAGCACTTTATCCATGATTTCACTATTTTCAGCTGACCAGATCCTATTTAAAAATGACTGTACTCAGCCCTGGCTGGTAGCACAGTGGTTAAGGCGCCGGCCTGTGAACCCAAAGGTCGCAGGTTCGATTCCCCAGCCAGGGCACATAACCAGGTTGCAAACCAGGTCTCCAGTCAGGTCTGTGGCTGGAGGCAGGTGAAACGCAACCATACATTGATGTCTCTCTCCCTCTCTGCCTCTCTCCCTTCCCCTCTTTCTAAAAATAATGAAATAAAATCTTTAAAAAAAAAAAATGACTGTACTCTGCATCCGCTGTTCAGAGCCTGGTTGTACATAGTGTATAGTTGACCCTTGAACAACATGTGTTTGAACTGCGCAGGTCCACTTATACATGATTTTTTCAATACCGTAAATGTATTTTCTATTCCTTATGGTTTTCTCACTCACATTTCCTTTTCTCTGGCTTACTTTATTGTAAGAATACAGCATATAATACATATACAAAATATTTTGGGCTGCTTATGCTATTGGGAAGACTCTGGTCAATAATAGGCTATTAGAACACTTGGCATCCTCTGCATCGGCAGATTCCCAACCTCAGATCAAAAATGTTGTTTCCAAGCCACACAGTTTGTTGCATCTGTGGGTATGAAACTTGTGACTCTGAAGGACAGAGTGTAGTTAAGTTTGGGGGTGTCCAAAGTTACATGCAAATTTTCAACTGCACCGGGGATGGCACCCACGTGTTGTTCCAGGGTCAACTGTACATCTCCCAGGGAACTTTTCAAACGTAGGACTTCATAGGCCCTGCCTCAAACCTTCTGAATCTGAAATTTTGGTGTACAGCCACAGGAATTTGTGGTTTTATTTAAGCTTCCTCTGGAAATTCTGGTACCACTGGTAGGGAGCCAGCTTTGAAATTCCTGTCTGTAGAGTGACAGCAACGGGGCAGACCTTACGCAACCTGCAGATGAGTTCTGCTCTCAAATTGTTGATGTTTCATTGTTTAAGCGAACCTTGTGCTTTACTATTTTGTCAGAATATATAATAACTGAGCATATGTAATTCATGGGAGTATTAAACAGAGGAGCAAATTTTTGAAAAATAAATAAAAATAAGAAGGGCCTCTTGGGTTTTTATTTATTTATTTGGTGGCCCATAGCTCTATTGTAAAAAATGATTTTGTTACAACTAATAAATTGAAGTCAAGTCTGAAAGGAAACCCATGAGTCTGGAGACATATGAAGGAGCAAAGAGGGGACAGGGGCGAGCACCTGAACCAGAGGCATCACCCGGCTCATTTAATCACCCGGCAGTCACACTTACTGAAAACGCCCACGCATAAATCTGGCCTCGCTCTTAAGGACTGATGCTGAGGGGTTTTTCTATTAGTCAAGTGTATATAAATCTTATATTAAGTGCCCGAATTTCAGCATATCTAACCGCCTTCATCATTCCAGAGAGATATGGCATTCTCAACACTGAAATGACAAGCTTTAATAAAGTAAAATATTTCTAGTCATGCTGTGAGAGACAAGAGACTGAAAGAAATGCTTTTTCCTTTGCGCTTTTGCTCACCAGTGTTTCTGTAGCCTACTTGTTCTGTGGCATGCTCTCAGAAGAGTGGTCTCAGAATTAGTGAGGTGTTATGGTCATTGCGTTTGGGGAAAGGAGAGGGGAAAACACATTCAATAATAGTTCTCAGATTGAGCACCCACTGGGACAGGTCATAAAGATGAGGGCTGTGGAGTGTTCAGAGATAAATTACAACACCCAGGCATCACTTTATAGTTCACAAAGTCTCCTTAAATCTAAAGACTCCTGGGGTGGTTATTATTATTAGGTGGGTAATACTTACAATTCCATTACAGAAGTCCCCTGAACTTTGGGTTCCCATCTGCAGCTAACAACTACCACCTCAGTATCAGTGCAGGCCCTCGAAATTCACAGGTCTAAAACGGAGCTGCTTCTCTTCATTAGCCGCCTCCATTCCCTAGCTCTGTTTTAACTGGCACCACCCTACCACAGAGCAAGACGTCTAAGACACCCTACCTTCTCTATTTCCCTCCTAACCCCATTTAATCCCTTCTCAGATTTTCCCTATTTTATGCATCTCTCAAATCTTCAGTCTGCTGTCATCTTGATAGTAATTCCTTTGGTTCCTTTACAGCTTTATCAAACACTCATCCTAACTACCCATCAACACCCCTCTTTCCCCTCTGTCTTAGATACCTCCCGGCACATAGTGAATGTTCAATAATTATGTTCTGGCTGTATTGTGTTCTTGTCTTTGCACAAACTGGCCATAGGCTCAGATAAGCCTTTATTTACTTTTCCTCTGAATCCTTGGAGATTTAGTTTAGTTTCTAAACAAACTTGAGCAGCCTCTCTGCTTTCCAGGGCTCAGTTGAGTAACCCATTTCTTGACCCTTCCATTCCCATTATACCCCCACAGCATTCCTGTGCACTTTTCTATTATGGGGCTTCTCAAAATGTGGGGCCTCATACTGTGACATGTAGTTATTAAAAATGCAGATTTCTGGCAATGCCCAGGACTACTGAATAGTATTGCTGGGAGTGGGGCCCAGGAATCTGCATTTAAGGAGCCCAGCTCCTCCCCAGTGATTCTGATGCCCAGGAGAGAGGGGAGAGGGGAGAACCGTGGCTCTGTTCTGTACCCTATCTTGGCTCCTATGCCTCATTGCAAGAGAAAGGAGTGTGGTCTCTCAGAGAAGTCTCTGGCTACATTTGGTTTACCACCTATCACTCTGCTGGAAGATGACAGCATCAAGTTACTCAGATTTAATAGGTTTCCAACTAGACTTTTATAAAAAGAAACAGTGCTTATTTTTTATTAATTATTTTTTATTGTTGATGTATTATATTCACCCCATTTTCCCCCTTTGCTCTCCCCTTTCCCACCCTCTCCATCCTCCCCCCATGGTCAGTCCCACTCTTTGTTTTTTAATACTTTGTTAAGCTAAAACTTTGCATACTGTCATATTCACCCATGTTACATTCACAATTCAGTAGTTATTAGTACACTGCAGCGTTGTGCAACTGCCACCACAACCCTCTGTTAAATCATTTCTGTCACTTCAGATAGAAACTTTGTGCCCCTTTTGAGTCACTCACCATTCCTCTCCCCAGCCCTAGGCAGCCACTAATCTATTTTATGTCTCTACAAATTTGCCTTTTTTCTAGATATTCATGTAAATGGAATGGTATAACACATGGTCTTCTGTCTTTGGCTTTTTCATGTAGCAAGTAATATTCCACTGTATAGATTTACCACATTTCGTTTATCCATTCATTCACTGATGGAAATGTATGCTGTTTCCTATTCTTGGCTATTACGAATGTGGCTATGACCATCAGTATACAAGTTACTGTGCGTGTGAGTATGCATTATATGCTTAGACTTGGGGTGAAGAAGGAATAAGTTTGTCTTTTAGAAGTGAGAAGCTGAGACTGAGACAGGTCAAGTACTCTGCTCAGTGAAGTGGACTGTCAATTAAGGGACAGGGTCTCAAGTTAAGATTCTCTGATACAAAAAAAAAAAAAAAAAGAGAGAGAGAGAGAGAGAGAGAGAGAGAGAGGTTTTTTCCACTACCTCCAAGTTATAAGCCCTCACCTCTTATCTTCAGACATTCCAGCCTTGAGAAATATGTGTTACAAGCCTGATAAGGAATGGTTTTAAGGAGTGGCACCACCAAAATCCAGAGGGCAAATGGACTGAGGAGGTAATTTCTATATGTAGTTGTTTATTTTACCTTCTATAGTCTACTCTGGAGTTAATAAAGATGGCAGGAAGTTAATGCCTCAAGGAACGTTACCTCTGATTTGTGAGACATTGGAGTTTGGAAAACAGGTGCATCAGCACCAGGAGGGACCCTCAAGGCAGTGGAAACAACAGAGCCACGGCACAAAGGAGAGATTGGGCAGCATGTAGAGGAGCAGGTGTATCATCTCTGACTGGATCACAGGAGCGTGGTGAAGTATAAAGAGCTGGGGTGAGGTCCTTTTGAAAGTCCAGCTTCTTTTTCTCTGCAATGGGACATTATTAGAGGTCTTTGAGGAACCAGTTGGCTAATCAGGATCTCATGTATGTTCTCTCCACTGTTGTGAAAAATTTAAAGTGTTCTTTTCCTGTGTCACTCACTCTCTGATCTCTTATATTATGATTACACTGTTTCCAAACTCAGCCACTGTTGGAACTGCTTCACAATAAAAAGAAAATAATGGATTTTTTTCTCTGTCTCTGATGAGAAGCTGGCTCCGGAAATGCTCTGTAGGAGAGTAGGCAAAAGATAGGAAGGCAGACACCTTGGCAACATGAATGTACCTCTTAGTGAAACAACTCTGGCTTGACTGAGCAGGGTCTGCTTCCAGCCCCCTCCCACTATAGCTGGGCAGGAAATGTACTTTAATCTCTCTTGATTCTCCAGATATGAGCATTGTGCTTAGCAGATCGTGGGGACTAACTGAATGAATGAAACAAGCATGTTCAGCCAGCCAGTCACTGCATGAGTGAATAAACACCATGGTTTGTTTCTCTATACATACTATTACTCCAATTAGTGATAGCGAATTACAAGATCACTTCACCCCAGTGATTGCTAGCTTCCTGAGAAAGGAAAGAAGGTAATTCATATAGTCACGGTAAAGAGAATTTAACAATCTAGGGCAGTCTGGTTTGATGGTAGTTTAACAGACAATTTTTTTTAATTTGGGTGGACTTGTAGAGGAAGTAGTCTATTGCCACCTGACTGGTCTTAGCTCACTTATAAGCCAGTTGTCCAGCCTCACCATGAGACAAGGTTTGAAAAGACTTCGATTTCCTGTCACTGAAGTTCTGTCTGCTAGTTCCTCTTTGGCTCTTGAGCTGTTGGGCCTGAGTCACCATTACAGAATTAGAAGAGAAACTCTCGCTGCTATTACACCCTTGGCCTAATAGAAGAGCTTTAAGATAGCAACCCGCACTCCCAGGAGACCCAGCCATTTTATTATCATGAAAAAGTTATCAAAGTAGCACTCTGCCTTGCTTCCCTTAAGAACTTGCTGTGGGGAATTTACAAAACCCTGTAGACAATGTGTAGTTTCAACAATTTTGAAATCCTAACATACAAGGAGGAACTTTGGAAAAGCCTAAGGTTCCCATTAGAGAGCGCAAGTGTGGAGAAAGCCACTGTGGTTTTAAGTGGAAAAAATTAACCTAGGATCTTCTTTTAAATGGCAATTTCTCCTATGAAGACCTGGCTTTCTGCCCAATCTGAGTTTATGCCAGGATGTGGGCAGGTGAGGGAAAGACAGTGAGAGGTAGCCAATTAATTAGTCAATCAAAAGTATTTATAGAGTTATCCAAGTACACAGCAGCAAGCAGACTCAGTAGGAGATACAAATCAGCCCATGAAGAGCTCGGAGTAATCTCCTTGGGAGGCAAGGTGCGCATGTGCTAGCAGAACAGGTAGCATAAGGCAGTCTTTAAATTGGTACCAAGAATGTTATACAGACATTCTGTTATTCTGGCTTATCACCATTTATATGTGGGCCATGGGGTGCCAATTTTCAAAGCCACTATAAAAGCTGCTTCTTATAACTGTTAGGCTGAGTAGTTAGGACCTTAGAAGACCCCTTACCACTAAGCAAAAGATAGTTTCTGTGAAAAATATAAGAGATGAAGGAGTGTTATTTTCTAAAAATGATTCCACAGAGATTATGCTTGTGTCCTTCACAGAGGACAATTTAAGGGAAAGATATGTGATTAAAAAATAGTAATTGCGTAACAAATTGTTCATTTTATAGTAACTATTACACATAGATTTGAGGAAATCTCTTTTAGAGGAATGGAGTGTTGAAAATAATAATAATGAGTATACTGACCTAAAATTTTTAGGTAGTCATTTTCCTTGGCCAGATCTTCTAGATGATTGCTGAATGTTGCAAATCCACAAAGAATTGAGATAGTGGTACAGAGCTCTAACTATTCCCATGGAAAGCAAAATGAGATAAGATGTCTTCATAACATTAACTAGGAAGTTTACCACTGACTATGTGCCAAACTTCATATGACTTCATATGAATACCTCTGGCAACCCTATTTACAGGTAATAACTAAAACAAAGCAAAGTTAAGCTTTTTCCCAAAGTCTCCCAGCTGGTGATCCCAAAGCTTCTATACCACCCTAGTTAAAGACGGGCAAAAAACAATGGAGATCTTATAAAACGTTTGAGAGTATGTGAAACTTCTAAGAGAAAAATAGAAATGTATTCTCTTTCTTAGTGCTTTAAGAACAGCCATGGCACTATGGATATAACATTGCACAGTGGACACAACATTGGATAACATTAGGAACCAAATATCTGTACTTTGAGGGTGGGCTCTATAAAATGGCCAATAGAACAAAACATTTTTTAAAAATTATGATAGCTAGCTATTCTCCTAGGATTATGTTTCCAGCATACCTTATTATTCTCAGATATACCTCTAAGAATACACACTGTCTATACTCCTATTGAAGTGTATGAAATATTTGTAAATGGATGAAATTGATGAGAGATGTTTGAAGTGTTTAAATATTTAGAATGCTAATTTATTTATTTGGAAAAAGAAAACCCAAAACTTTGGTTTATAAACTCACTCAGAGACTGACAATATGGAGCTCCCATTTTCCTACCTTTTCTATACCTCTTGGAAATCATTTACAAGGAGAATATTTGATCAACAACCAAGCATATTATCATGAAAGTTACAAGTACTGGGGACAAAGAGAAGATCCCAAAAACTTCCCTCAGAAAGGAAAACACAAGTTACCTCCCAAGGATGGAAAATCAGAATGGCTCAGGCTTCTCAACAGCAACCTAGGGAGCTAGAAGACACTGGAGCAACACCTTTAAAATTCTGAGGAAAATTTCCATGTATGGTTGCCTTTCACCTGCCTCCAGCTACAGACCTGGCTGGAGGCCTGGCTTGCAACCTGATTATGTGCCCTGGTTGGGAATTGAACCAGTGACCTTTGGGTTCATAGGCCAGCTCCTTATCCAATGTGCCACCAGCCAGGGCTCTGTTCTAGAATTTTAAATCCAGAGGTTTTTTGTTTTTGTTTTTGTTTGTTGTTGTTGTTGTTGTTTTGCATGAACTGTACTTTGACCTCTTAAGAGGCTGTGGCAAGACTTCAGGTCATGGTGATTTTACTTAAAGTGACATCTGACTCACTTTTAGGCTGCATTCCACACCAGTCTGCCCAGTTCTGCAGTTTATACGCTGACTCCTGTTGCCTTTCAACATATGAAGCGCTATGAGATAGTGTGCAGTTGGGTCTTGTCTGGGAGGCTGATTAAGCTGCAATCGGGGACAGCACTCCTACGTGTGAAATGTAACAGGCCCTCCTGAAACAGCTCTGCACTGCTGGAGGGTGCTTAGTGCTTTTCTGTTGGGGGATAGGGAGCTCGCTAAGAAAACAAACATTTTTTTTTTCTAGCATGGGCTTGGTCTGTGGTGGCAACATTTGGCAAGTTGAGTAACAGGCAACATAGATAACTGTGAACAGATGGGCTACTATTAAAAGATTTGAGTGACTTTTATCATTTCTCAAATGGCCTTCACGCACCTACAGGATACCCAGTTCCCTCACAAGCTTATGTAATGGACTCAATTAATTTTCTCCTTCCTCTTTTTTTTTTTCACTTGCGATAGAAGCAAAAGCTTTGACGTTAAGAGGAAAAGAATAGATGAGAAACTTCTAATTTTGAATCCCCTCAGGATTAAATGCTGATTTCAGCCATGAAGAGAACACTGCCCCATATTTTGGAATAGTAGCTGCTGGCATTTTTAGAAGAGATGACTTTCCAAATTAGACAGTGAACCTTCCCCATCCGTATCTGATGACCATCTGACATTTGGATGCAGAATTACAGAGCTAGCCACATGTTTTGATAAGTATAACCTTGTTTTTTTTTAAAAAAAAAAAAAAAAGAGACAGAAGTAAGTCATCATTCCATTTAAGCTCAAAATTAACAGACTGCATAATACAAAAGAAAAGTGCATTACCTGGTTCCGGGCAGAAGTAGAAAATAGTTGCACATCTTAGAGCAATAAAATTACCCACCTTCTGGGGCAGGGTTGTCTCGGATGCAGGAGCATGCCAGGCCTCTGTGGCTCAAAATGATGTTTGGGAAGTTGCCACGAGGCCTGTTGAACTCCTTCGGGGGCAGCAGCCTGATTTTGCCAAGAGCAAAATCCTAGGTTGGTACGGTCAGAGTTATGGTACCTATCATCTGGATCTCATGAACCTAGGCAAATGAGTGTGGGATCCATTCCTCAGAGGTTGCCCTAATAACATTACATTCCAAGGCCAGTAATGTTCAGGTCCTTCTTTTGTGTGCAATGACATAGCTAACCTGTTGGGCAGCAGGGAGGATGGATAGACACCCAGCCTCACTTTTATCCCCAGTTCCTTATTCAGCTTCAAAGCCAGTTTCTCTCAATCAAGAGTGTTGACTGAATTTTGTCTGAAAGTAACCATCAAAGGGAAATAACCACCTTTAATATTTTAAACTTTAAATCTCCACCATTCAAAATAATTGCAATTTAAAATAATAACAAACGCTGAAACAAGCTAATGGTAAGTAGCAGACAGAGGTGATGGCCTCTGTTGGCCTGTTAAATGATGGGCTGGGCTATTGGTTTCAAGTAACTGAGTAAACAAGGGTTGTCAGTGGGTTTAGTGTCCCCTGGAGAGTTATACTTTAACAGAAAGAATTATTGGAAATGGTTAAAACCTGCTCCTACCACTTAGCAATAAGAGTTGGCAATATTAATTGTGAAATATATATTCCTGGGCTTTTAAGTAAGTGCTAGACATACATTGTATCAGAGCTCAAAGAATCACTCAAAGAAACACGTAATAATAGTGTAAAAAGAGTGAATATTTCTGTATAGCCTATGAGGCTTGCAAAACTCGTTGACTTGGATAGCAATAAGCTCGATAAAATTTGGGATTTTTTTGTTGCAAATTCTATGTTCTTTTGCATTTCATGTATTTTCCTGACATGTAGACATACTCTCTTGGTAACTAAAGACCTTTCCAGTAATTTTTATTTTCCTTCTTGTCACTGTTAAGTGGGATGGGGTCAGCTTGCAAATCCTGCCTGATGCCCACACGGCCTCCATTTGTTCTTGTGTTCTAGAATGGCAGAGATGCAGGGGCTGATGGAAAGACTGGAACGGGCAGTCAGCCGACTGGAGCTGCTGTCTGAGATGTCACACCGACCTCCTGAGAACTGTGGGGAAATGAATGGTATCAACGGAGGTAGGGCCCAGACTGTTGTCATTATTGGTCTCTACATGGGTCACTTAGTTTTGTCCCCATCACTTAATTCTCGAGAAATATTTCTCTACTTTTCTTCAATTTCCCTACTCCTTCCTTTATACACGACCATGACGTTAACCAGACGCAAGCAATCCCTGAAAAAGAGAAAGGAAAAAGAAGTTTCACAAAAATTACCAGTATTCTGCCTGTTAAGAGCATAATCCACGTGCCAAATATCATCACTCTTTCATTTTAGTGTTTATACCTCTGTTCCACATTCAACAGCTAAATATATTATCTAAGTAATTACTGAAAAGGAACTCATGTTCTCAGAATGTAAACTGGGAGGATTTATTATTCTGTAGATTTTAATTTTAAAGAGAACAAGTCATTAAATTTAAGAACTACACAGTTTTAAAGGAAGCAAGACTGATATGAATTCAAATATGACTTTATTGTTACGTGATCACATCACGTTATTTGATCTGTGCCTATTCTCAACCAAATATTCTTTTAAAATTACATGCTAATACCTCCCTTTAGAAAAATATTTTTTAAATTATGTGAGCAAACATAGAAAGTGAACTATTTCTTTAACATGATACCATGTATGGCTAACTCTAAATTATCTACAGTAATTTTTTTCAATTTCTTCTTGATGTAAGATATCCATGGAAATTTTAATTTCAGATAAGTTGCTTCGCAGGAGAGGCAGGATAAGTATATTCCAATACCGCTCAGAATGTACTGCATGGCACACACTTATTCTAAAAATGTTTATTTGATATTCAAATTTAACTGGGCTATCTGTATTTAATTTAGCAACTCCAGTCTTGTCTCACAGAGGGTTCCTCCTTATCTGACCCATTTTGAATCCTGTCAGGCTTGGGGGGCTGAGAAAAGCTTTGTGGAAGAGGGAGTTTCAAACAAAGCTTTCAGCAGGCAAGACCCACATTGGTGCTTCTAAAATTTCAGGCTTATTTGGAGCTTTGCCTTGTATTACATGCCCTGGGACAAAAATTACTGTGTGAGCACAAATGCAGGGGCCGTTTTTTTATTTTCCCTGAACATGATGAAAATTAAAATGCTCTGAATGAATTGAAAGGGAGTGTTATTGAAAGGAAGCCTGCCAGAGGCTTGTAAGTTGTTTCCGCATCAACTGAGACATATCTATGATTTCTTTTCAAGCCTCTTTTTGTTAACTATACAGTAAACCTTATTTGTAAGAAAGTATTTTTATGTTCTTATCAGTAACTTTGTTTCCTTATTATTTTGGCATCTGGTGAACAAAAGACATTTCTCTAAGATTGCCAACCTCAAACATAGAGCCTGTAAATACGTAAATTGAAGTTAAAATCCATCTCCCAAGAGATTGTGTAGCATTGATGAGTACAGGGAAAAAAAGTCCTATAATTTGAACTTCTTCGCTTACTCAAAGAGCTACTAGACTGCAATTTTTATTTTCTTTATAAAAAAAATATTCTGAGAAAATCAATAGCTAGGCAAAATTGGAAACTATATAACTAAATTACTTAATATTTAAGCAAATATTTTCTCACATAGCAAATCATTCCAAACCAGTTGTTAAAGTCCAGTCTTTTAAAACAACTTAGCCAGCAGTTTGTTATCCTACTTGAAATGAAGTAATTAGTAGGTAGGATAATTAGTAAAATGAATGAACAATATCCACTTTCCTTATTCTAAACAACATTGCTCCCATTTCTTCTTAATTAGTAAGCTTTGGTAATTTTCTAAATTCTATTTTGCAAAAAATTCCTTATGGACAACCTCTCACCTCAAATATAAAAATCCTCTTTATGATAATGCTATACCTAAAGTTAAAAATTACTTTTTATTTAAAAAGAAACTTTCAGAAGGAATCCAGTCATTATCTATCTATGCACAGATCAAAGAACTGCCTTCTTATGATACTAATGTTATAATGTTTTTTGATATGTTGTATTTTTCCCCCAACAATCAGGTAAGTTTGGCTCAACAGTGGAAGAAAGGTTTTGCATGCCTGCCAAGTGGCAAGCGCCGTGGTAGGTGCAAGGAAGTCCAAGATGAATTATACACAGTCCTAATCCTCTAGGATCTTCGGTCCTGATGCATGACTATGCAGGGCCACACATGGTCTAATTGAGGGATGCTCAAAGGACACGGGCTGGGGAAAAAGAGTTCATTAGAGGCTGTGAGCAGAGCTGAGTGATGGAAGATAATCAGAAAATAGTCCCTTTCACCATTGTACCATCTTTACGTAGATGCCTCCATCACATTCCCAAACCTTTCTACTCCTTTAAATACTCAGTAGAGACCTACCTCTCAGGCCTCTCCCACAGCAACAAATAGATTTATCTAGTTCCAGATGGATCCATAAGGAATCTTTGGACTTGAGCTTCTTTTATGTTCTTTTATGTTCTAGAGGTATTTTGAACTTTAAGATAACTCAGCTTCAGCCGCCTGCTGAGAAGTTAGACCGGGTACAGAGAGCTCTGAACAACTGTTTCAATCACCCTTTGGGTCTGCGGAAATGGGCAACTGGGAAAATGGGAAAAGAAAGAAAACCTTTATCTTCTAGACCTACGGGCTTGGATATTTTTGTCCAAACGAGGAAGGGACTTCTAGCTTTTGTTTTGCATTTTAGTAGCCTGTAGTGCTAAGCGCCTCTGTATTACCTTTCTCAATATTAAGGATACAAAGTTTAGGACTTAGAAAAAATTTCCCTGTGAATTAAAAGACAAGGAAAGAAATTCAGAGCACATCAGGTTGAACGGTTATCATCTCAACTTTTACAGTAATTTGACAGATAAAACTCACGTTGCAATAGCTCAGCAGTCATTTTGTGCCTACCATCGCCGCCCCCATCCCCCTAGAAGTGAAAAAGGGACAAAATGTGTGACATCAGCTTCCTTTTCCTACTTGTCCAGTATTCATATCACCTTTAAATTGGCCTGGATAACATTGGTAACTGTCTGCAAAGTTGTTACAGCAGGTGATCTGGTCAATATAGACGTAGGTACACTGGCTGTGGATTAATAAGGCTTATTCCTGGTTTTGGATCTGCCTCTTATTTGACATGTGGCTTTGATCAAGTCACATGATCTGTTTACATGCCCATTTCCTCACCAGTAAAACTGATGGTACTACTCACCTCATGAGTTTGGGGGAGAATTAAGTAAAATTATGTAGGTAAACTTGCTTACTGAGAAGAATGGAAGATAACAAAACATTGTTTTCTTAGGCCATAGAGAAGTGTTTAATAAACATGGATTGAAGGAATAAATAACTTAGTGAAAAGAATGAAAATGGCATGTATGATATTAAACTGTCATATACCTACAGCAAAGCAACACCAGCTTTTCACCCAGCTATCAGGGAATGACAGTATATTCTTCTTCCCAAGGTGTGTCACCCTCAGTGGAAGCCTTTGATAAACTGATGAACAACATGGTGGTTGAGTTTTTGAAGAAGAGCAGGATTCTTGCTGGTGATGTGGAGACTCATGTGAGTACTTTGCTCCCCTGTCCTCCACAGAAAGACAGCAAGGTTAGCAAGGATAGGAGACATTGGGACCTATGTGCACTGCTGGTGGGAATGTCAAATGGTGTGGTCAGTACAGAAAAGTGTGGCAGGTCCTCAAAAACAATTAGATATAGAATTATCATATAATCCAGCTATTCCCCTTCTGGATATATTCCCAAAAGAATTAAAAGCAGGATCTCAAAGAGATAATTGAACACCTGTGCTAATAGCAGCATTACTCACAATAGCCAAAACATTAAGCAAGCCAAATGTCCGTGGATGGATGAATGGATAAGCAAAATGTGGTATGTACACACAAGGGAATATTATTCAGCCATAAAAAGGAGGGGCATTCTGACACATGCTGTAACATGGATAAACCTTGAGGATATTACAAGTGAAATGAGTCAGTCACAAGACAACAACTGCATGATTCCATCTATGTGAGGTATCTAGAGTAGTCAAACTCATAGAAACAGAAAGTAGAGAGATGGCTGCTAGGGCAGGGGAAGGGAGAAACGAGAATATTTTTTTTTCCTCGATAGGCTTTTATTACACAGAGGGGATGGTCTCTGTCCTTGGCTGCTGCCTTCCTCATGGCTACAAGGACATTGCTCAGCTCCTCTCTCTTCCTCTTGGCACGGATGCATATCTCACTCTTTTCTTGATGAATTTCAGGGCCCTTTTGTCCTTAGAGACCGTGAGCAGCCCCACAGCATGCCGTTCACAGGGGCAAAGCTACACTCCTCTCGGATCGTGTCCCACACGAACTTGGTGTGCTTTGTGAGGCACCCCAGGTGGCAGTGGTGCCTCAGCTTGTTCTTGTTCTTGGTCACCTTGTGGCCCTGATTGAGGCCCAGGGTCATGGCTGCTGCTCTTCAGTGGCTGCTACAGTGGAAGGACAGAAATTAGAACTTTTTAAATGGGTATAGAATTTTCATTTTACAAAGCAAACTGACTTCAGAAGCAATTCTGGAGATCTATTGCACAACAGTGTAAATATACTTAATACTACTGAATTGTATACTTAAAGTGCTTAAGATGGTAAATTTTATGCTGTGTGTATTTTGCTACAATTGTTTCTTTTAAAGTACAGCTTAAAGAAGGTAAAATCACAGAATTTGATAATCCCTGAATTAGTAGAACCCTTTAATGATATCCAGGCCAGCTTTCTAGTTTTAGATGCTTTGTATACATTTTCAAATGTTTAGCATGCTCTCCGAGGCTAGTCATTATTTGTATGCATTTAGCAAAAATCTAATGTAATAGCCAAAAGCAATTTAAAACCTAGAAGTTTATCACTAGGTTCTTCTTTTTTATTTGCCTTTGTTTCTTGCAGAGGATTGAATTCCAAATCCATCTGCTTATAAATTTTTCAACAATGAGACAGTCCTAGCAAAACCATTTTCAGTGTAGATTTAGATAAAATCTGATTCCTGAATAAAGTTGTGGTTTGGGGTAAAGAAAAAAAAAAAAAGTGGGGAGGCGGATTCTCTTTTCATTGCTTCCCCGGTTAGGCATTATATTCAACACCCAACACCAGTCTTTCAGAGCATCTGGTGACTCAGGTTCTACCACGGGTTCCAGGATTGTAATTAAGCAGATGTTTATTGTCACATTTGCTACAAATTTGTTCACCTCATCTGAGAAAAATTAAGATTCTTCTCATGGCCTCTATCTTTGTTCAGTGTTCCTGTTGAAATACCCATTGGTGTCCTGACCAGTGTGGCTCAGTTGGTTGGACATTGTTCTGCAAGGTGAAAGGTCTCTGGTTCAATTCCAGGTCAGGGCACATTCCTGGGTTGCGGCAGGTTGAGTGGCATTTGGGACACAGACGAGAGGCAACTGGTTAATGTTTCTCTCTCATATCAATGTTTATCTCCCTTTTTCCCTCCCTTCCCCTCTCTTTAGAAATATATAAATATTGTAAAAATCTTTTAAAAATAGAAAAAGAAATACTCATGGGCTAATGAGAGAAAGTTCTAACACACATGAGTTCTAGAAAAGTCTGTGTAGTAAGACATGTTTATCTCAAATATATTACAGAGCTCTATTAACTCTGGTCTGTTCTTAAACTTAATATTTTTGTTTGTATACAGTAAGATAGTAGCCAAGCTTCTTATATTCTAAGGCATGATTGTATCTGAGAGCTAACATATAAAATGGAATATTACCCCAAAACATTAAAAATATTCTTGAGGGATTGACAAGCATCTACTCTCTTGAACACAATCATAATAATCATTGTATTATTGTTATTATTAATTAATATTGACATTGTGCTTCTGAGACACACAGTATGACCCTTATTAGTAATATCTCACAAAGTTTTATAGTTTTTTACTAGAGAATAATGAGGCCTATAAGTAAATCTATTTAATTTTTATTTTTTTTAAATACAGAATTTGCACACTAAATCTCAGATTGCATGGTATACAGCTCCTTTAAATTCTTTTTATAACAAAGTTGAATTATAAATAAAGTGTAGCTTGATTTATAGTAACTTTTCTTCTTTCCATTCATTGGCCTGAAAACTGACTCAGATAAAGGAATATTCTCCACAATGAATGCATGCTTTTTGAAAATTAAAGGAAAGTAGGGAGATAGAGAGCAAAGAAAGGAAGGAACGGAGGGAGGACGAGGGGAGGGAAGAAGGGGAGAAAAAGAGATAGAGAAGAAAAAGAGAAAAACATTTGTTATCTGCAAGTTTAGACTCTGATTCTACAAGACAAAGAGAAGTACAGGCAGCTAGCATCCATCTGCCCATTAGTTTAATACATTGAACAAGTAGTTTATTTTTTGCGTTTTATAGAACCATGTGTCATTGACAGTAAGCTTGCAGCTGCTGCCTCTCACATAAGCCAGAAGTGGGGGTTGAACTTTGTTCCAAGAACACACCTGTTGCCTAGAAAAAAACCCTCACATACCTGATTGTACATTATGGAAATTTGAGAGTAACACAAATGAGCATCATGTTAAATCTTGTTCCTGTGCTTAAAAGCTATTTCACAGATACAAATAATGAATAGCCAAGCTATGATTTAATGTCTGCCTTGATGTGTTGGCTGCTGCTTGGGCTTAATTTACTGAACACTCAATAGTCTATTGACAGAACAGACCACAGAAAAGGGGGAACTAATAGCTACAATTAGGAAGCTCTGCTGAACCGAAGAACAGAACAGGTTTAGCAAAGATTAGATCTTGTAAAGCCTTCTTGTACGCAACATAAACCAAAGGGCTTATTTGAATTACTCTTCAACCCAGGATTACATACAGAGCTTGCACTCCCTTTAAAAAAGAGTAAATGATGCATAATTTTATAGTAGCTGTTTAGAGTAAATATAAGCCTCAATGTCACAGGAAAGACTACTCTAGGAACAGGGCCTATGTAATACCAATCCCTTGGTCAGACAGCTTTTATCCTTATGTGATTTTCATTTTAAACATTTCTATGGTATATGGAACTAATCTCAGGACTTTTCTAAATGATTTGAAAATTGTTAAATAGCTGCAAATCATATGACTCCTCCTAACTCAAACCCTTTGGGGAGATTTATAGAATTTACATTTGAAATGTTTCTAGAAGCCTGGAACATTTACTTCCTGTCTTGACTAAAATGGATAAGAAAGAAACAGCTGAGAAGTATAACACACATAAGTATAGAGTGATGAAATCATACTGCACGATTGAGCTCCCTGACTTTATAAAGGATGATCCTTTTTAGGCAATTTTATAGCTGCACTTCTGATGGGTCACCATCACTATTCTAGATGTTCCCACGCTTGGTCATTTATTTGAACCCTTTACAAAATGTTTTGTCCATCTTATACCATGCTGCCTAGGTAATGAGTTAAAAGAGTGGCAAAATGAGGAAAATCTTCTTCTGACTAGCACTGTTTGCATTTGGAATTTAGAGCTGGCTCTGCTTTTACAGCATGACCTTGAGCTAGTCCCTTCACTTGCTCAATAATAAGGCTGGACAGCCTGGCTGCCAAGGGCCTTTCGGCTCCCACAGTCCATTTGCCCCTTTGAGTGACTCACCTGCAGTCTCAGCGTCAAAGCATGAAGGGACCATTTGGTTACCAGTTGCAAAGCTTATGATAGGACAGCATAACCATCATTATAAAAAGCATCTTGAGCCATACTAGGAAAAACACCTCACTTATCTGAACATATGAAGCAAGTAGAAGGAAGCGTGTCAGAGGAAGAATACACAGAACATAAAAAGTAAAATAGCAATTTGCTTTCTTATGCTGTAGGAAGAAAATCAGACTCCCTCATTTAAAAAGATCTTCAGCTCTGGCTGGTGGTAGCATAGTGGATAATGTGCCGACCTGTGAACCCAAAGGTCACAGGTTCGATTCCCCAGCCAGGGCACATAACCAGGTTGCAAGCCAGGTCTCCAGTCAGGTCTGTGGCTGGAGGCAGGTGAAAGGCAACCATACACTGAAAAAAAAAAAAAAGATCTTCAGGCCTCCAGGAGTCTGTCTTTCCTGGTCTTACACATTGTCACTTCTGCCTTTATATGGACCCTATTTCCTGAGATAATTAACCTTATCTCTGAAGTAAATAATATGAAAATACTTGTTTTAGCATGTGCATTTTGCCTTTGACTTTAGAAAACATCTATATGTAATTTGTACTGATTTAAAAAGAGACCATTTATGTCCTGGCTGGTGTGGTTCAGTGGATTGGCACCAGCCTGTGAACCCAGGGGTCGCTGGTTCAATTCCCAATCAAGGCACATAACCAGGTTATAAGCCAGGTCTCCAGCCAGGTCCCCAGCTGGAGGCAAGTGAAAGGCAACCATACATTGATGTCTCTCTCCCTTTCTTCCTCCCTCCCTGCCCTTCTCTCTGAAAATAATGAATAAAATCTTTTAAAGAATAAATAAATAAAAAGAGACCATTTACATTTTTAGTGCTTTATTAATTATCTGGGTATCTATATAGACTGTCTTGATTCCACCAAAAAGAAAAAAAACACAAGTGCATGTTTTTGACTCAACATAACAACCCATTCAGCTCAGATCCCCTCACTCTCCTGCTCACCTTCAGCCAACTTAAGGCCTCCCCTTAACTTCTGATTTCCTGCTAAGTGTTTTAACTTCAATGCTTATTTTTATTATAACTAGATATAGATATCTTGGCAATCTCAAGCCTAAAGGATCTATATATCTTTCATATTCTCCAAATGACAGAGATCTAAAAAATGACTTATATAGAAATTCTGCTTCTAGATTTCATACAGGCTTTAAATTGGGACCCTCCTTTCTCACTGTCCTGGCCAGTCATGAGTCAGAATTATTACAGAATAATTAGAAATCTTACATTCCAATACATAGCTCCTTTTATTGTTCTTCCTTTGCCTCCTTCCTTTCTTCCTTCCTTCCTGTCCTCCTTTCCTTCTTTCTTTATAGAAGGAAGCTATAAGGTAGAGAGATTAGGTGATGCAGGTGATGGGTTGAAGAGAGCACCATGGCTTGATGGCAGAACCAGGAATCTTGTCTCCAGCAGGTCAATCCATTGCACTGGGAGATGCCTGGCTTTGACCTGCTGGGCAGCTGTCTCCCAATGCCTTTGTCAGTAACTGAACCTCTAGTGAGAAGCAAGTGGCGCTTATCTGCCACCTTCCTCCTGCCCTCTCACTCTCCCTCTGGAGCATTCCCCGTACAAACTTCCACAATAGAAGGAAAGGTCATGATGACGGTTGGCTCAGCCACAGGGCTGAGAGGGTAGAACATCACTGTAACTCCTGTCTGTCATGTGTCTTCCCAGAGCAATGCTAAGTGAGGCAGAGGGGAGAATGGTGACCTCCAGGACCACAAACTCTGTCCCTCATGGGACTTCACTTCTGCCTCATTACATTGGCCTTGTCTCAGCTTGAGCAGTTGCACCATATTTGCAGAATTCAGAAACTCCACAGATCTATACGTCTTTGTTATCATCGCTTCCCAAGAATGTCTGAAATTTTTATTCTCAACACGGAACACATAATTTGCTATTAAACATATGCTATGGCTCACAGCCCATGCCCTACTGAGCTGTTAGCCTTAGTTGGACATCCCTATGGCCACTTTTTGACTTATGAGTGTTTGGTTTTAAAGCATACAGTCTCTGTTTCCTTGAGTATTCTAATTTCATAGCACATTTAGATCTTTGGGGACAAGCAAATAAGAAGCTGGACTTGGAATTGAAATATCTATTTTTTCAAAGATTTTTTATTCATTTTTTTAGAGAGAAGGGCAGGGAGGGAGGCAGAAAGGGAGAAAAACATCAATGTATGGTTGCCTTTCACCTGCCTCCAGCTGAGGACCTGGCTGGAGACCTGGCTTGCAACCTGGTTATGCGCCCTGGCTGGGAATCCAACCACTGACCTTTTTGTTCACAGGCTGGTGGCACCTATCCACTGAGCCACTAGCCAGGGCTGAAACATCTCTTAGGGCCACCAGGCATCACTAACCACCAGGATTGCCTCATTTTTTTCTACCAAAATTAAAATATGTCACCCCAAAATATTGTATTGAAACAATTGAATAAGATTCTGTAACTTTCTCAGGTTAAGATGGTACCTGCATTTTTATCTTCCTGAACAATAAATATGCTTCCACCAAACTTTTTTTTTTTTTAATTCTCACCCAAGGACATGTTCATTGATTTTAGAGAAAGGAAAAGGGAGAGAGAGAAACATCGATCTATTGCTTTCTTGTACTCACCCCAACCAGGATTGAATCTTCAACCTAGGTATATGCTCTGAGTGGGGTTCAAACCCACAACCTTTTGGTGTGTGGGACAAGGTTCCAACCATATGAGCCACCCAGCCAGGGCACTTTTGTCAAACTTTCATCTGAGTGCTTTTCTTTCAGCCTCTTAAAGGAAATCATTGTTCTCCTTGTCTGTTCTATGTTCACTGGCATAAGCAAACTAAAAGAGTCAAAATATACAGCAATGCATTCTGAGCATGCCTAAACTTCTGTATCTGAGTGGGGGAAGTCATGTCACCTACCAGCTAGCACTTTTTGGGCTGCACCTGTGAAAAAAAATAATTATTGAGTCTCATATGAATGATGTTGCTCTACATAAAAGTATAGTAAGAATTTGCAGCTCAGCCCATGCCAAGAGTTCCTGAGGGTAACCAGCAACTTTTCTCCAAAGATTTTTCTCCCTAGATATGCTTTTAGATGATTGTTTTCCAGTATCAGTAATGCTGCCCAGCACTGCAAAGATGTTTCCCTTCCGTTTTTCTTGTCTGTTTCTTTTTTCCCTATCTTTTCTTCTTTCTTGAACTATGCTAATGATTGGAACATTTGTTGTTTTCTGTCTAGACTTCAAGATGACTTAATTGTTTGCCTGGAGGCTGTTTCAGTGTCTGAAAATTAATACTTGTCTAAAAGTCATGACCTGGTTTCTTTAGATTATCCTATTATTTGTATCCATGCATCCATCTCCACAAAATGTACTCATGCAGAATGCACACATACATGTACATATATGCACCATTCACCCAAGAATTCCTCCAAATGCTGTATTAGTAACATAAGGGAAAAACAGTCTTGATAAAATATATGGGAGCTCTGACTGAAGGGTCATTCTGATTGTAGGAAACATGTTGGCCTATTTGTCAGTGTGCATAAGACAAGTACAAAATATGCTTTCTCACCTTTAGTATATTTTTTCACTTTCTAGTTTTGTTTAGATTGTGGTTTAACACTGCAAGTTTTATTTATTTTTTAAATTTAAAAAAATTTTAGTTGTATTTTTCCTTACCATTTAGTCTCCTTATACCTCCCAACACTTTTTTAAGTTTTAAAACATGACATTAAATATTTTATAACACACTATAAGTCAACACTTTTTATTATATCAAATATAAGATGTTTTAGTAAACAAAAAACAGGGTAGTCAATGAATTGATAATTTATCTCTCATATGCATTTGCAATCAAAATAGTTCCCCTTTCAGAAAACACTTGGCAAAATGAATAGCTTAAATAGGAAGGTATTTGGAATGCTAATACTTTCTATTGCTTTAGTTAAAACAGATTAATATGCAGTAGAGTAGTATGATTTATCTTTTGGGGTCCACCTGTGGAACAATGGGTTTTATTTCAAGGTTCCAGAAATATGCTGTTTTTCTCTAGGCCTCTCAGTGTCTAACACTGTGCCCACAGTAAGTGCCTAATAAATACTTGTTAAGTGAATGGATGAAAATGAGTGTTTAAATGCACAACTCAACTCTTTAATGAATTATTGTATTTGTGGGTCTATGAATATACTTTGGCTAACAATTTGGATCAAGTCCAAAGTCCTAGACTAGCAGTTAAAAAAATCAAAGCCAGGTTTTAAGTCGTGAAGTAACAAGTGAAATATGGAGAAATATAGACTCTATAGATTTTTGTTTTTTACTCATACTCATAAATATTTTGAATTTATCATAGCACTGACAATCTAGTATATCCCTTATTCCCTTTATTCTCAATTCTGTCCTGTAGTTGAGGAAAATGAGCCATTGAAAGTCTAGAGGTCTAAGACATCTTAAGAAAGCTAGATGAGAATTCATGAGTGACGTGAAAATCCATCAAGATATTGACGTAGTCATTGCTAGTAGACGTCCCATGAGCTCTCTCTGAGACAGATATTTTTTTGAACCTTACTGTAACCATTATATACCAAAGATCACATTTTAAAAAGGAATAGAGCCCTGGCTGGTGGCTCAGTGGATTGGCACCGGCCTGCAAACCCAAAGGTCCCTGGTTCGATTCCCCAGTCAGAGCACATAACCAGGTTGCAAGCCAGGTCTCCAGCCAGGTCCTTAGCTGGAGGCAGGTGAAAGGCAACCATACATTGATGTTTCTCTCTCTCTGCCTCTCTCTCTTCCCCTCTCTGTAAAAATAAGAAATAAAATCTTTAATTAATTAATTAATTAAAAGGAATAGAATTTTGTTTGCTTCCATTTGGATTGGGTTTTGGCATGTTGCTTTCTCCCTGTGATTGTTAACATTCAAAATGATACTAATCAGGCAAGAAATAACTTTCGAGTCTGAAAGGGCCAGCGGAAAATTTAAATTTGTCAGGGACTTCACTTTTAATTCCAATAATTAGCTCTCCCTGGTTTCAGGAGTCTTTACCTGCATTTACCTAATTTTAAACATCTAGATGAAAAGTGAAAAAATCTCAATATATCCTAATGCAAACAGTCCCAGACTTTTAAATGGGGACTCCCACCCCAAAGTTTATTTGTAAACTAGTTCTTAGAAGTTGGAAAGACATTTGCCCATAGACCCATAAGTGATGTGTCTTAGCAAAGAAACAGGAAAGCCTTACTCCATGTGCAATGCAGACTACAGCAGTACACAAAATCTTTGCTAACAATATTCCACAAAGTAAGTTCAGAAGTTGTAAGACTTTGACAACTTTTATAACAACCCAACAGAATCCTTTTAAGTCTATTAAATCTAGTGTTTGGTTTTCATTTCATGTTTCTAGTGATACTCTTTAATATATTTTATAAAAGTACTAGTCTGTGACAGATGAGAAATTTAAAATAAAAACCTTCAGCAAAGGTTATTTGAGCACAGCTTATGGAATGCAAAATGTTAGGAAAAAAAAAATCTTCCACTATGCTTTTAGTTGAATGAAGCAGGGAAAAAATAACATTAAAGGAAAAAGTCATTTATCATAAATTCTGGTACCTGGGGAAGTGTGAGCTTAATTAGAGAAAGGCAAAGAAATAGTTAGAGATTTCTATGCAGATTATTTATAGCTTTAGCTGATGTCAAGCCTGATTCCTTTCTACATTCACTACCAAATACGTAGAGGATTTTTCTTTTTCTTTATGAATGTATCACACTCCTTTGATTATAAGGATAACTTGGCAGTTCACAAATGGGACACAAAAAAGCAGAAAAAGAGATTTCCTGAGGATAACTAAGCAGAAATTGAGAGAAAACAAAGGTCATATATATATACCAAAGAAAGGTTTACCTTATTAAAAATGAAGTCTGGAACATTATACATTGAGTTGCTGACAGTAAATGCTAGTCACTTTTAGTGAGAGGACTCACTGAAAGTTTTTACTTCCTAAACATTCATGTTTTTGGAACTTTTTACAAGCATGTGTTAACTTATCATTAGATAAAAGGGGAAGGACTATTTGTACTTTAAGAAAAATAAAAACTTGGAATTAAGGTATTGCTTGGAAGGGAGCTCACTGAGCAGCAAAAGACAAGTGAGAACCTTTAAGGCACAAGGTGGTGTCGCCTTTGCAAATTGGCTGCAGGGCACTCTATTGGTCAGGTGTCCAGGCTGCCTGGAAATCCTAGGGGAAGGTGGGGACCACTGATTCAGCAAGGGTTGAGAGTTAATAGTAAGATCTCAGTGTAGACAAATTGATATTGGGGCAGATATGATTGTTGAATGAATAAAATCTGGTTTATAACTAAATTTTATCATCACTAGAGATCAACTTAATTTCCCTGTCATATTTCCATTTTCCATACTAGTAAGGGAGGCAATTGTAAAGAAGGGGAAAGAAAACTAGCATTTATTGAGGGCCTGTTATGTATCATGCACTTTGCCAGCTATTGACAAACATTACTTCACTTGATTATTAGGAGAATCCCTTAGGCAGGTAACATTCGAGATAAAGAAGCCAAGACTCAGGAAGGTTGGATAACTTGCTGTGACCACGCAACTAGCAAGGGGTAGAGTTGAATTCTACCTCAAGCCTATCTGAAGGTCAAAAGCTCACAGTTTCAAGCCCTGGCCAGTGGCTCCATGGATAGGTGCTAGCCTGTGAACCCAAAGGTCGCTGGTTCAATTCCCCAGCCAGGGCACATAACCAGGTGTCCAGCCAGGTCTCCAGCCAGGTCCATAGCTGGAGGCAGGTGAAAGGCAACTGTACGTTGATGTCTCTCTCTCCCTCTCTGCCTCTCTCCCTTCCCCTCTTTCTCTAAAAATAATAAATAAAATCTTTTTAAAAATTACCTACTTGGAAACACAGGCATATATATACACACACATCACAGCTAAGTAAGAGAATGGCTTCAATAACACAAGAGGAAGGACAATGCTTAGTATTACAGTGAATTCTAGAATAAGGAACACCTTCGTCTCTAGTATTTCGGAGTGTTCTTAGAACAGCCAACCTTTTTTTTGTGCAGATTCAAGACTCATCAACAATGAAGCAGCTCTGGCTTCCCAAATCAAACAATTTAGTTTAAACATGTTGATAAAATGCTTTATATTTCTTAAGTATTAGAAAACCAAGTTAGAGATTTGGAGAACAGGCAACTAGCCAAATGTTTTGTAGCTACTCAGTTATTAAATTTGAAGCTGAAGTTAATTTTTAAGAATGGTTTTGTTCAGAACACAAACATACAACAATATTCATATCTGCCAGAAAAACCAATGGACTTATACAATAGTGTTTTTTCTGATTCCTATGCCTTAAGAAATACATCACTGCTTTTAACTCATTCAAATATTTGATCTTTTTTAATATAAATTGCAACAATTAATTATTTAGAAGAGCTCTATATTGGGATTTTTTAATAGTGCTTTTTTTTAAAATATTTTATGTATTATTTTCCAGAAAGAGGGGAACTGAGAGAGGCAGAGAGGGAAAGAGACATCAATGTGTGGTTGCCTTTCACCTGCCTCCAGCTACGGACCTGGTTGGAGATCTGGCTTGCAACCTGGTTATGTGCCCTGACTGGGAATCGAACCAGTGACCTTTGGGTTCACAGGCCAGCACCTTGTCCACTGTGCCACCAGCCAGAGCTCTGGGATTTTTAAATTACAGTGGTTGGTTTTATTATAGATTTTGCAAACTTTTCGGTACATTGTTTTTGTACCCTGCTTGTTTAACTTAGACCATATACTCTGAGCATCGTCCCATGTCAGTAAGTTGAAATCGACATTATCCTTTTTGGTGACTGCATAGTAGTTCATTGTATGGTCACACCATAATTGATTTACATAATCCAAATCATACATAAGTACACAATCCTACACACACGAATGCAGGGCCCAGACAAGGGAGAGACAAGTGAAGCCCCAGGGCACGACCCAGAGAGGGAGCATACCTGGGCTCCTCCCCAACCTCACCCTAGTTCTGTCCCTGCAGTCATGGTCATCTAGTATTACTTATGCTCATTTTAAAAATTAGTGACATTTGACGTGTTCCCCTATTAGAAATGAAATTGCAGTGCATATACTTCTACAAACATTATTTTATATTGTACAGTTATTTCCTCAAGGTAAATTCCTAGAATTGGAAGTATGCTAGGTCAATGACAAGCTCTCCCTAACATCTGTTATCCCCCCTGCCCTTCCTTCTACACACACTGATCTAATTCATGGTCTTGCTGTGTCTAAAAGGGCTTTAGGTTATTTGGTGATAATGACAAACTAGGAAAATAAAAATTTTAGGGAAACCGTGCATGACTTGAATGCACATTACTATTCATGGGATTGCATATTTAAAAATATTTTGCCCTCTACTGGATAAGCAGGAAAATAAAATCAAAGCTATGTATTTCCCGATATAAATCATCCTCTTTGTAAAAAGAAACCATTTGTCAGTTGTACCTTTTATCAGTTTGGCTTACCAAGAAATTTGTTTCAGTTACCTCTTTGGGGCTGGATATGACATGTTTTGGATGCAATTGGTTAGGGGTTAAGGTCTCTCTGAGATCAATAATGCAGCTGAGATATGCGATGGCAGACTTCAGGCTCGGATGCAGAAAGGACACATTGGAGCTGTTTTTTAGCATCAGAACTGTGCACCGTGGCTGCTGTAAATACTTATGTGAGCTGGAAGTTGCCAAGGCAACAGTCCTATTAATGAAGAATAAACCTCTTTTATTATGAGTTCCTGAATGATTTTTTAAAAATAAAATGTGCCTAGCAGTCTAACATTGACATTCTCAATCTACCTACTCATCTTTCCTTTCCGGACTGCAAAACTATTTAGCTTTATTCAATAAACATGCCTCCTTTCTCTACCAACGTGAATGGTATCATTGGGGGGAAAAAAATAGAAACAGTCAACCATAAAGGCAGTAAATATACTAATTTATAACAATTACCTAATATAAAATTATTGCCCTTTTGATAGATGTCTTGGCTAAGGCAGAGCCTGAAATTGACTGGGACTTGGTTGGTATTAGAACAGGCCAGGGTCTTTAAATTAACTTGTCTTTATGATTTAATGGAGCATTGCCAACATATTTTTAAGTAAGTGGAGTGTGACATTACTGCTTCCTTTCCCTAGTAAGGCTATAAATTTAGACTCTGTAAATTGTGCACATGCTGGATACTTCCAAAAGGCAGCCACGGCTGAGTCACAGGCTTCAGGGAGCGCTGTTGTCTTGAACAGCAGAGAACGTGGTAAGGATAACGCTGGCTAGGAATGACTGGGTACCAGGCATTGTGCTTCCTGGGTTCTAGAAAGAAGGAATATTTTTTCTTTAAAAAAGAATAGAGCCCTGGCTGGTAGCACAATGGATAAGGCTCCGGCCTGCGAACCCAAAGGTCGCAGGTTCGATTCCCCAGCCAGGGCACATAACCAGGTTAGGTTACAAACCAGGTCTCCAGTCAGGTCTGTGGCTGGAGGCAGGTGAAATGCAACCATACATTGATAAAAAAAATAAAAATAAAAATAATAATAAAAAAGAATAAATTCCACTTGTATTTATTTTATGAGACTGCTTCTCATGTTTTGTCAAGCTAGCCAAATGGGAAAATTTAACTTTTCAACCATGGTTATCAGTCATCAGTTTTTTGTTATTTTTCAAGATTGGATGCTTGTTTTCTGTTCCATGTAGCTAGTGTCTGATCACTTATCACTCACATTTACTAATCATTCACTGTATTCACAACTTGTTGACTCTGATTTATATCTGGTAGCACCTAGGCGCATAGTAGCTACTCAGAAAATACTTTTGTTTGTGAAATTAAATAATGAAGTTCTTTCACTCTGTTATATCTTTTAAATCTTTCTGATAATAAAAATGTAAATGTTTGATGTAGAAAAATTGACAATAAATGTGAAGAAGAGAACAAAAACCCTTATAGTCTCACTCCTCAGAAATAACTGCCATTGATATCATGGTTTACTTACTTCATAGAAACATTATTCAAAATCCTATTTTCTCCTTGATATGACAGAAAAAAACATATGTGCCAGTCATACATATGGGACAAGTAACACATACCAAGCACTGTGTGGGTACAGGTATTCCACGTGAGATATTAAGATGTTCACTGAAATGATGAGGCAAATTATAGCCCAAGCAAAGGTGGCCCCTCTCTTGTGTCACTGTGACAATTCTAGGTTCAACAGTAAATAACAGCCCATTTTCTCATGTCTTAACTTTTAGCTTTAGACTATGTTTCTAACAAAACAGATTTCATCTTCAGAACAAGTCTTTGCATAGCAGAAGCACTGGTTTCTTTACTAAAGGTAATTCTAGCTTCTTGTGACCTTTGTTCCTATTGGCACACTGAGAAGAGAGCCCTTGCCCAAACTTATGCAACACCGGCAAAAGTCCACAGAAACTAAAGAAGTCATAGTGAAGAGCATTATGTATGTGTATATGTTATTCCTGGCTGTGGTGGCAGAGCAAGACACTTTGGGTGTGGTCTAAGTCTCTCTTCCCCAATAATCTCCATAAGCACCTTCAAGCACTACCAGATAAATATGATAAAAATAACCATGGCAGGCACAAAAAATAAAATCTCATTTAGTGAGGATAAAAGCATCTTTGGAGAACTTTGCCATTTCTAACAAACAAACGTTCCAGGTAAAAATAGTGTTAATCATAGAGCCTCTGAGTGATGTCCCACCACCACCACCATCACAATCCCACCATCCTTTCCACCAGATAACTGCCCCTAAGCTCCTTCCACATAGGTTTTCATAACCTCCCCCCACCCCTGCCCACCCTGCACCTTATCCACACATCTACATACTTACATCAAGAGCAGATAACCAGGAGATGCTCTGTTACCAAGAGGATAAAACTGGGATAGAAGTTCCAAAATGTCTGAAAATTAAAGTAGAATAAGTTTTATTCTCATTTTTTAATGGGCAGTATACAGAAGATATATTACAGAATTGTACACCTGAAACCTATATAATTTTATTAACCAATGTCACCCCAATTAATCTAAAAAATAAAATAAAATGTAACTTTCTTTTAAAAGTGGAGGAGGGACTTCCAGTTTCTGGTTCCATGTGTCGGGAAGCTTGGATGTCATGCCATCCTAACAAGTGAAAAGTTGAACAGACTGAAAAAACAACTCTTCTTGGATGCATAGACAAGGGAGGACATAGGACAAATTGCTGTCCCCAAGATCTGATCAACAGACAAGCACAGGAATGGCAGCTTACTGGAACAGAAGCTCCTAAGGGACACTGTCACAGAAACCAGTGCTGGGGTACGAAACTGAACTGTAGCAGACCAATTTCTGTAGGCTCAGTGCAGACAACTCAGAGTTAAGGACTCCAAAGGGATCCAGGCTTGGTGAGCCTCCATAATATTGTGAGATTTACCTCCTGCGGCTTAATTGGGTTTCCACAGTAAATACTGGGGAAAAACCTCTTTGGGTTTCTAACAGAAAAGGGGAAAAGGAAATGTCTTAAAATAAGCCAGAGCACTCTGTTTTTAACAAGACCTGTTAACTAGTTAACCAGAGCCTAATGAGGTAGAATATTATCAAAGCCTATTTGGACTGAGGAAGGGAAATACTCAACTACAACTGGCTCTAGTCTTTCATGGGGGAAGGAAAATACTCAAGTCCAGCTCATTGTTACAGCCCTAAGGTGGAAGAAAAAAGTGAGAAACACTGGTGAAGTGTACAGCTCAGAGGCATAAGCTCACTACAAAACTGAGACCTAGTCATAGGACTAAAATTTGCTTCTCCTCTCCTCACACCTTGCTACCCCATGACTAAAGTCCTATTTACAGTGTGTCCTTTTGCCTAGTGCATCATGTTTGGCTCTCAAGAAAAACTGCAAGGCACACCAAATGGCAAAAAAACACAATTTGAAGAGACAGAGCAAACAACAAAACCAGACATGGCAAGAATGTTAGAATTATCAAACTTGGAATTTAAAATAGTTATGATTAATAGGCTCCAGGGTCTAGTGGATCAAGTAGATGGCATGCAGGAACAGATAGACAATGTAAGCACAGAGATTAATATAAATAAAGAACCAGGAAGAAATGCTAGAGAGCAAAAACACTAACAGATATGAGGTGTGCTGGTAGCACAGTGGATAAGGTGCTGGCCTACGAATCCAAAGGTCACTGGTTCGACTCCCCAGCCAGGGCACATAACCAGGTTGCAAGTCAGGTCTCCAGTCAGGTCCATGGCTGGAGGCAGGTGAAAGGCAACCATACATTGATGTATCTCTTTCTCTCTGCCTCTCTCCCTTCCTTTCTCTCTGGAAATAATAAATAAAATGGGGGGTAGGCTTTGATGGGCTTATTAGTGGACTGAAGATGACTGAGGAAATAACCTTTGAGCTCAAAGGTAGATATATCAATAGACGTCAAAAACGAACAAACAAAAAACCTTTTAAAAACTGAAAAATTAAAAATAGAACAGAATATCCAAGTATTCTGTGACAACTATGAAACTATCACATATGTATAATGGAAATACTAGCAATACTGGAAAAAAGAAGAAAGAAAGGAACAGAAAAAAACATTTGAAATAATAATGCCTGAGAATTCCCTCCAAATGAATGTCAGACACTAAAGCACAGATACAGAGAACACCAAGCAGCATAAATGCAAAAAACGTAAAAATAAAACCTATATCCCAGCATGTCATTTTCAAATCACATAAAATCAAAGATAATTTAAAAGTCCCAGAAGAAAGAAAGAAAAACAACACCTTGTCTATGAAGGAATAAAGATAAGACTTATACCTGATTTCTTCTCAGAAATCATGCAGGACAAGGAGTGAAATGAAATATTTACCAAAGTGTTGAGAGAAAATTAAACACCAACCTAGAATTCTGTGTCCTGCAAAATTATAATTCAAAAGTGAAGGAGAAATAAAGGCTTCCTCACACAAAAATTGACAGAGCTTGTCAGCGTGAATAAAAAAACACAACCCAACTATGTTTTTCTACAAGAAACCCATTTTAAAGAGTTTATTTATTTATTTTTTAGAGAGAGGGGAAAGGGAGAGAAAAAGAGGGAGAGAAACATCAAACATTGACTGGTTGGTTGCCTCTAGCATGTCCCTAATCAGGACCTGGCCCAGGCATGTGCCCTGACTGGGAATTAAACCTATGACCGTTCAGTTTGGGAAACATTGCCCAACCCATTGAGCCACACCAGCCAGGGCAAAACCCACTTTAAATATAAAGACACATACAGATTAAAAATAAATGTATGCAAAAAAATGTAACATGCTAATACTAGTCCAAAAAAAGCAGGTATAGCTATATTAATTTCAATAGAGCAGACTTCCAAATATGGAAAGTTATCAGGACATTGCATAATGATAAAAGGGTCAGTTCTCCAAGAAGGTATCACAGTTCTTAAAGTGAATGTGCCTAACAACAGAGCATCAAACTGATAGAATGCAAGAAGAAATAGGTGGAGTCACTATTATACTTGGAGACTTCAACTCCCCTCTCTCAGAAATGGGTAAATCCATCAGGCCGAAAATGAGGTAGGGATATAGTTGGACTCAACACCATCAATTAACTAGCTATAATGGATACTTGTAGAGTATCCAGCAACAGCATGATACACATTTTTCTCAAGCTTACAAAGATCACATTCTTGATCATAAAACACACCTTAACAAATTTAAAAGAATGGATTCGTACAATGTCTGCTGTCAGACCATATTGGAATTAAACTAGAAATCAACAACAGAAAGGTAATTGGAAAATCCCCAAATATGTAGACATTAAATAACATATTTCTACATGACACTTAGGTCAAAGAAGAAATTTTAAAATATTTTTAACCCAGATGTTAATTAGACTTGCTGTGGTGATTATTTTATAATATATACAAATGTCAAATCACTGTTATACACCTGAAATCAATGTAATGTTATATGTCAATTATGCTGCAATTGAAAAATATTTTGAACTAAATGAAAATGTACTCTTAAGACCAAAATTTTGAAGATGCACTGAAAACAGTGTTAAAAGTGAAACTTACTGTATTGAATGAATATATTAGAAAAGAAGAGAAATCAGTGTCTCCACTTTAGGAAACTAGGGGAAAAAAGGAAAAATAATAATTAGAGCAAAAATCAATAAAATTGATAATGGAAAATCAATACTCAATAATACCAAAAGGCTCTGGCTGGTAGCACAGTGGATAAGGTGCTGGCCTGCGAACCCAAAGGTCGCTGGTTCAACTCCCAGCCAGGGCACATAATCAGGTTGCAAGCCAGGTCTCCAGCCAGGTCTGTAGCTGGAGGCAGATGAAAGGCAACCATACATTAATGTCTCTCTCCCTTTCTGCCTCCTTCCCTTCCCCTCTTTCTGGAAAACAATACATAAAATCTTAATAATAATAATACCAAAAGGTGGTTCTTTGAAATGACCAATAAATTGATAAGCCTCTAGCTAGGCTAAAAAATGAAAAAACAATAAAGGAAACAAATTACTCATTATCAGAAATTAAAGAGGGAACATTATTATAGATCCCATTGAAACTAAATGAATAAGGAATACTGTGAATAGGAGGACCAAGATGGCAGAGGAGTAAGTGGAGCTACACCAATCTCCTCTCAGCACCAAACTGGAATTACAACTTAATTGGGGACAAATCATCCAGAAGAACCAACAGAACACCAACTAGAGAGAAGTCTTATTACCAGGGACAGAACGGAAGAGCGGATTCATCATAATGTAACCGGTAGGAAGGGCAGAGATGTGAGAGGGCTGGTGGGGCTCCCACAGGTGGCAGCTGAAGGGAAGGAGAAACATCTCAGTAGCCAGGGGTTCCACCTGAGAGGGGTGGGATCTAAACCCCCAACTGGGCTTCCCAGCCTACAGCAACAAAGCTGAGAGTAAAACAGCACCCAGCTGTGAAAAACAAAAAGCCTCCAGGTTTAGCCAGCTTGACAGAGAGACTGAGTTCTTAAAGGGACCACATATGAAAATACAGTGGCACACACCTACCCTGGGCTCCAGCAGAGAAAGGGCAGAATGGACTAGAGAAGCTTGGGGAAAGTGTGGGTTAGTGGCTTTGCAGCGAGAGCTGAGGGAGCAGCCCGAGAGTCCAGTGCTGACCCATCCCCCATACAGCCAGCAAACCACCCTTCTCCAAAGGGCAGGAGCCTGAGAAGAATCCACAGCCCCACCCATAGGAATTAATCTACCCCACCCAGAAGTGCCTAAACCTGACCTCAGATCACAGACTGATTGGTTTAACAACTATAGGAGACAAAGACAGTGGATCTCTGGTAGTCTCCAACTGGCTGACTAGGCCCAGACTGGGACACAAGCTGAAGTCACCAAGCACAGATCCTGGAAGTAAAACAAAGCTTACCTCTACACCACAGAATGTCACACCACTAAGACAGTAAGTCAAAACAGACCAATCTAAGCAGCAGAAACAAACAAGAGCCACCTAAAATGAGGAGACAGAAATAAACCCTTAGCAAAAGGAAAGGAGGAATCTTCAAAAAGAGTGCAAAATGAAATAGAGGCAAGCACCCTATCAGATATGGAATTCAAAATAATGATGATAGAGAAGCTCAATGAGCTCAGTGAGTTCAAAGAAAACTACAAAGAATTCCAGGGGAACTACAAAGAACTCCAGAGAAGCTGCAAGGAACTTACTGAGAACTACACCAGCATTAAAAAGGCCATAGACACCATCAATAAGAGCCAGGAGGAAATGAAGAACACCATTTCTGAATTGAAAGAATACAGTAGAAGGAATCAAAAGCAGGCTAGAGAAAAGCAGAGGATCCAATCGTTGAGCTGGAGATCAATGTAGAAAAAATTCCCAGGCAGTGCAACAAAATGAAAAAAGACTGAAAAAGAATGAAGAGGTTTAAAGAGAGCTGCAGGACAACATGAAACATAATAACATCCATATCATAGGGATACCAGGAAGAGAAGAGGAGGAGGAAGGGTTAGAAAACCTGTTTGAAAAAGTAATGACAGAAAACTTCCCTAACTTGAGGAGAGAAAAAGTTATGCAAACTCAGGAAGCACAGAGGGTCCCAAGAAAGATGAACCCAAACAGGCCCACTTCTAGACACATCATAATGAAAATGGCAAATTTCAAAGACAAGGAGAGAATCCCAAAAGTAGCAAGAGAGAAACAGCTAATAACATACAAGGGGGCTCCTATAAAGTTATCAGCTGATTTCTCAACAGAAACACAAGAAGCCAGAAGGGAATGGCAAAAATATTTCAAGCAATGAAAAACAGAGGCCTGCAACCAAGAATACTCTACCCAGCAAGGCTATCATTCAAAATGGAAGGTGAAATAAGGAGCTTCCCAGACAAAAGAAGGCTAAAAGAATACATCTCCACCAAACCAGCATTGCAAGAGATGCTAAATGGTTGGCTTTAAGAAGATGAAGAAACAGAGAGACAGACAGAAACACAGGTACAAAGGTAACTGGATTAAATGCACCAATCAAAAGACATAGGGCAACTGAATGGATAAGAACCAACTTTAACTTATGAATGCTTTAAAGTGATCTTATTATAAATAGATTTTACTAAATGAAGTATAATTTTGTATATTACTTGTATCTGCATTACTGCAGGTTAAGTTTTCTTATGTTGGAATCATTTCACAATATGGGAAGATCAGGTTACTTGCAATAACTCAGAAAAATCCAAGGCGGTTAGGAAGAAGAAAAAAGTAAGAAAATGTGGATGTATATTACATAGAAGACATGCTATCTTTCTTATTCACTGTTACAAAATATGTGCTTATTTGTGGGTGTGTAATATATAGACTTTCTTAGCAATTTATGTTTTAAATAGCAACCAACTGGTTGTTGGTGGTTGTGAAATCAGTCAATCTTTAGGTTACAAAAGATGCTGAGAATGAAGACCAATTTGGATGGAAGTTGCAAACTACTAAACTATATGATTCGTGTACATAGACAATTTATATTCTCATATTAGCATGTTAAATAGATGAGATTCCTTTCAACTAAATTGTGGAAATATACATTTCCAGCTATGAAGGTCCCCAAACTGGGGATACTTGGGAAAAGGAATTAATGCTATAGTAAACTTTATTATTGAAATGTGAGCATACCTAATCTCTACCTCAATAGACTCTTAAATAGTTCAGAGGTTCATTTAGGACCACATAGGAAGTCAACCACAAGTTCAAAAATTAGCTAGGATACTATTCTACAAAATTATTTAAATCCTAGGGATTTTTATTTTTTACCTCAACTTGGTAGACAATAATTTCTACTGTAGGGACCGGCTGAGCACTGCAAGTACCATTATTTCTGAAGGCTTCAACTACATGTATAAAACACATGTAGAGGAAAAACAGGATATTGAAAGAAGTAAGACCTGTGCACAAATCAATATATCTCATAAGCATATATGCAAAAATTCTCAACAAAATATCAGCAAATGAAATCCAAAACTATATACAAAGCATTGTAAGCCCTGGCTGGTGGCACAGTGGATAAGGCACCTGCCTGCCTGGTTCAATTCCCAGCCAGGGCACACACATAATCAGGTTGTGAGCCAGGTCTCAAGCTAGGTCCATAGCTGGAGGCAGGTGAAAGACAACCATACATTGATGTATGTCTCCCTCTCTGCCTCTCTTCCTTCCCCTCTCTCTGAAAATAATAAATAAAATCTTTTTTAAAAATAATAAATTTAAAAAAATAAAAAGCATTATATACCATGACTAAGTGGGATTTATCTCAGGTATGCAAGGCTGATTCAACACTCAAAAATCAATTAATGTAATTCATCACATCAGCAGTATAAAAAGGAAAAATCACGCTGGCTGGTGGCTCAGTGGATAGGCACTGGCCTACGAACCCTAAGGTCGCTGGTTCAATTCCCCAGCCAGGGCACATAACCAGGTTGCAAGCCAGGTCTCCAACCAGCTTTGTGGCTGGAGGCAGGTGAAGGGCAACCATATATTGATGTTTCTCTTCCTTTCTTCCTCCCTCCCTGCTCTTCTCGCTGGGAATGGTGAATGAAAACTTTTTTTAAAAGGTAAAAATCACCTGGTCATACAATAGATGTAGAAAAGCATTTGACAAAGTGCAACATCCATTTATGATAAAATGCAGTAAACTAGTACTAGAGTGAAACTTTGTCAACTTGGTAAAGACCATCTGCAAGAAACTTACAACAAACATCAGACTTAATGGTGAGAAACTCAAAGTTTTCCTACTAAAATCAAACACAAGGCAAGGATGTTTCTTCTCACTATTCCTTTTCAATATCATACTGGTAGTTCTTGCTAATGCAATTGAGGAACAAAAGGAATTAAAAGATTTACAAATTAGGAAAGAAGACATAAGATTGTTTTCTTAATTGCAGGTGACATAATTGTTATCTATATATAAAATCTAAAAGAATCAACCAAAAAAAATAATAAAACAAAAAATCTTTTAGAACTAATAAGTGATTAGAGCAAACAGAATTTGTTAGGAAATTTGTTAGAAATGTAAATTCTTGAGCCCACCCAATGCTACCAAATCTGAAACCTTGGGGCTGGGACTCAACAATCTGTTTTAACAAATCCTTCAAGTGGCTGTAATGCTCACTCCAGATCGAGAACCACTGGTATAAGCCTTCTTCATGGTTCTTAATATGTCAACCCAGATACGTTTCATGATTTTGCTTAGTAAGTATTTATATTTGTGTCTTCAAAATTAGTCATCTTCTATTTTGTTTTCAGCAAATTTATGAAGGAAGTGAAATTTGTCTGTAGTATCCTATCACCTCTTTTTGTTGGCCATTTTCCTGTCTTGCTTTCGTCTGTCAAGTTCCTCTTTATCTTTTCAGTGTCTGCAACACAAAAGACTTCCCCACTAGGATAGATGAGAGGCCCCTATAGAATAAGATCTAAAAATATAACCTCTAATTATGAAACATGGGGCATTGGCAGACTAGCTAGGAAAAAATGTGGGAATGCGGGACCTTCCTAGGACCCACAAATTGCATTCGATGAGCAGATGCCCATTCCCCTGACCTTAGAGGAGGAGAAACCCCTTCCTTTCACTGTCTGGTTCTCATCAAGAGAGCTGACACAGTTTCAGAATACCTAGAAATGCCCTCAGTGTAGGCAACCTGGCTGGATGCTTTGTGTATCTCCTTCTAACCCTGCCTGTGCCCTTCCCTACCATTGCATCTGTTTGCTTTTGTTATCTACATGGCACTTTGCAGCCCATAGCTCTCCTGATGGAACCAGGCAAACCTTTGATAAATAGTCAGAGATTCAGCTCCCTTGGGAGCCAGCTCTCTCTTAAGGGGACTAACTGAAAAAATCATTTTTACATGGTGTCCACTTGTTCTAAGGCTTACTTTAAACTGATTACTGAAATTCGTTTCCCTAATCTCTCTCCTGGGGACCACAAAATGAGGTGGTCCACCAAACTAGCTGTCCAAGAACCCCAGCTGTCCAAGTTGGAACTGCTGGAGTTCAAACAAAATGCAAAGCCTTGACTTCTACCAAAACTGTCCCTTTCCTCTCAGCACACAAATGTTCATGGGCAGATAGATGTGCATGTTTACCCACAAAGGTCACTAAGGCTCTCTAAACCCTGCACTTGTGTGATGGACAAACTCAGCAAAAAACCCTCAACTATTTGTCATTACTGAAAATCCCTACGTTTGGCTTTTTCTTTCACAATGTTTGAACTGCCCAAGTGAGCCAAATTCTCCCTTTCAAGTTATCAGCAGGCTCAGTAAAATTGTCCCTAAATAGGATGCTGTCTGGTTCAGGGAACTCGTGGAACTTTCCAGAAGCAAGAAGCTGGTGGATGAGAAAAATCTCAAAGGTGAAGTGAAAATCCTTTGAAAGGCAGACTGATAAGGTTAAAAATTTTGAATGTGATTTAGATTCTGCTGATTATGACCAGAGTTCCAGGGACCTGGAGGGAGTACCCCACTGAATTCTCAGAAAGGTCTGTTCACATAAGCAAAGAGAAAAGGAAACCTGAAGCAAATATCTAGATATTCAGCTCTATTGGATCTCTGCTCCAACCTCCACCCCTATTGTTGAGCAAGAGGCCATTTTGGGAAAAAGACTAATTCATGAAACTGCTCATCTTCACTAGTCCAACTCGCCCAAAAATTGCTCTATTAGCAGCTGGCTAACTGTTGTTTCTCAGGAAATAAAAATGGCTAATGATAGTGTTCACCTTGGGATAATGACGAAAATATTGTTAATGTTATTTCTGAGCTGTAATTTTAATTACAGAAGTCAGGCGATCCCAAGTTACTGTTCCCACAGCAACTGTAATTCAGTTGACTCTGCAAGGCTCTTCATGGATGAAGACAATGCCTCTATATTATTGTTGCTAGGAGAAGTGCAGTTATTTTATTTATAGCCCAGCTGCAGATAGTTGTACTTCATAGTTTTCTTTTTGGACTCGTGGTTGTTAGAGATGACGCAAGTCCTTCTGCACCACTGAAAATACGTGTTTAGGTGCATGGATAAATATTCGTGCAGCTCTGAGCTTCACATTTATAAGGTCATAATGACCTCTAGTAAAATTCAGAACTCCTCTATTCCTCCCAATATAATCCCGGCAACCAGCTACCAAGACGAAGAGAAGAGGAGATGCTATGCTCCAAAATGGAGCACTTTAAACATTTTTGACACTTAACCTGGTGTACTGATGATGATTGAATGTGTGACGTTCAAATAAATGATCTAATTTTGGTTTGATTTCAAGCATTTCTCAGTAGAAAAAATTCACTGGATGAGAAATAATGAGAAAAGTTAGAAACAAAATTTCAGTCACTATTTTGGAAAATTTGTCAGATACCAAAACGTGATAATGAAGTAGAATAACAAAAATAAGTCATATCCCAGTTAGTTAACACATCTTTTTTTCCAGCCCAGAAAACTGTCTGATAATTGACTGACACTGGGATGAAATTAGCCTGATCCTATTGTTTCTGTTCTAGCTGTTTTGGGGAATATATCAAACTAGTTCTTACCTATCGTTCAGAGAAACATGTAAGACATTATCCAAGAAGGAGGAGGTAGAAACTGACCCAAAACAGATGTAAAGCTAACAAGAAGGAGGTTAAAAGCGAAACCCACAAAGATAAAAATATATGCATTTATGGCCAAATACAACTAAATCAGATTTTTTCCTCCCCATAAATGAGGAGGAGGAAGATATTTTTTTTTAATTCATTGATAGTAACCAAGCAAAATGCCATAACCTAAAGCAGTAACTGATGGTAAGGTAGCTTTTGCCTCCTAACTCTGTCTCTATTACCCACTCCCTTAAAGACATAATTTGAAAAATGAAATCAGGAGAGTAAAACATGAACTAAGAAATTAAAAACATGGAGCTGCTTCCCTATGTGTATACGTAAAGGCTTCATGTCTGGGTTCTGAATTGGAGAAATGATCTAAAATCTTCATCAGCTCTTGCTGGTGGCTCAGTAGATTGGTACCGACCTGCGAATCTAAAGGGTCTCTGGCTGGTTCAACTCCTAGCCAGGACACATAACCAGGTTGCAGACCAGGTCTCCAGCCAGGTCCATAGCTGGAGGCAGGTGAAATGCAACCATACATTGATGTTTCTCTCCCTTCCTTCCTTCCTCTCTGCCTTTCTCTCTAAAAATAATGAATGAAATATTTTTTAAAAATCATCAAAATGGCCTGTTCAAAGTGGGTGAAGTGTATCCTGATTTGGGGCATTTAACACATTCCAAGAAGAATGAGCACTCTTAATTCTCAAATAAAAACTATCCACCTGAGCGCTCCCTTTCCCTATCCCCTGTTCCATCAGACCCTAAAACAGTAGATGGAGCACAAGATAATTAGCCCTCAAACTGTCGCCCAAAAGGGAAAATTAACTGACTTCCAATGAGGTGGCAAAAGGCTCAAGGAATCACCATGTGTCAGAAAGAAACATAGCATGGGGAAGAAAGACAGACTATCCTGCAAAAGAAAATAAAATTTAAGGAAGAGAGGCAGATTCCTCATAATGATTTAGTTAGAATATAACATATTATTAGAACTTAATAGGAGTATAAATGTATTTTTAAGCATAAAGCAAGGTGATAAAACAATAAAATGAAATGAAAAGGAAATTGAAAGTCTAACAAATCAAGAACAAAAATAACATTAATGTAGAAATCATATAGAAATAGAAATGTTAATGTACATGAGAAACCCTGTTGAAAATCTATTTTCTAACAATGGAGAAAGCATTCATATAATCACATAAATACTGATGACAGACAAGGAAATGAAAGGCAGAGAAAGAATCTAAATGATATGAATATATTTAACTATTATACAATCTGAGGATTATTATTGGAGTCCCCAAAAAGGAGTCCTAACACATGAAATGGAATATTGAAATATATAGGAATATTTCCCAGAAATGAAGCACCAAGTCTATTTCAGAAAATATACAATGCCCAATACCTAACCATCTCATTTAAGCTAGTACATTCAAAGGATAAAGAAATAATTTTTCAGATGTCAAACCAGAAAAAGTCAATTTCCTACAAGGGAGAAAAAAACCAAGCTGGCTTCAGACTTTTCTATTGCCACATTTAGTGTCATGTTATCTGAAAATGGAGAAAGGGAAAGAAGGTGTATCCAGTCAAGATGTTGTTAAATGTAAGGATAACAGGGAGACCTGCTTAAACCTGAAGAACTAAAGCAACCTTGAGGCTTTTATTTTATAATGAGAGTCCAGCCAGTAAAAACATCAAAATAACTCAGAAATGGAGAAATCATGGTAAAATGGCTGATAAGAACCAGTAGGTATGGATAAATATAGAACTAATCCTACTAAACAACTATGGGAATTAATATTGTGAGTAGAATATGAATGCTACCAATTGGGCTAAATAAAAAAATATAGGGGACTAAAGATAGAAATGAGGAAGTACTAACATTTTCATCCTTTCCCTATTGATTTGTAATCAATATTGTCTAAAATTATATTATGTACATAAAAATGCTACACATAGTTATTCCAATTTCATAACATTTTATAACTTTTTTACATTAGAATGCTCACTTTGGGCATAATTATAATGCTGAAACTTTTATTTGATGTTTACCAATTATTTCTCTTTCATCTCTACTATTCAATTATATTGATAATTAAAATAGATACTTTTTTAATAGCATCCAGGGTATAGTCTCATTTTGTCAAAGTCTATCGGTATATGTATCTTAAGTGTTCAGATAATGTTAATAATGACTATTTCTGGGTTGTGAGGCATTTTTTTTTAATGTTCATCTTTGTAAACTTCAGAATTTAAAAACCTATTTGAACTCATCATGCTTTGAAAACAACTGTGCAAAATTTTTTCAAAACCAGAAAAAGTGCCAAAAAATGATTAAACTTGTGTGATGTGAGTACTTGGAATTATTTTCTTCTTGGTACTCTTTTGTAACTTTTTAAATTTAAAAAATATTAAAGACTTAATTAGTGAAGAGTAGGTAGAGAGGGTGAGGAGAAGACAATATGACACCACGTGTTTGAAGACATTCTCACCCCCTCTGCTCCTTTGTGCGGGGTTGAGCCTAGGTAGCACTGAAGTCTCTTCTGGGTCCATCTAAGTGAACAGCTGTGGAAGCCACTGGCTTTTGGCGACCATATTCTTACGGGGATAGCTTAAGGGACAATTTTCTTTCCACCAGAAGGTATGGAACAGATTTGAACACACTATGAAAGAAGACAAATGTGACACCCTTTGAAAACACTTTGGGGTACAAACATTTTTTTAACAGCTTTTTTGAGATACAGTAATTTATATCATACCATTCACTTTTTAACATGTATAATTCAGTGGTTTCTAATATACTCACCAACTTTGAATATATTACCACTCTCTAGTCCCAGAATATTTTTACCTCCCCTAAAGAAGCCCCCTACTCTTTAGTCATTGCTCCCCATTTCCCCCTCCCACCAGTCCCTGGCAAGCACTCTGTAGATACGCATATTTCGGTCATTTTATATAAATGGAATCATACAAATGTGGTCTTTTGTGACTCGCGTTATTCACTCAGCATAATATTTTTAAGGTTCGCCCATGTTGCAGGACTTAATGTATTTTCAGTGCCAAATAATATTTCATTGTACACATATATCACCTTTCATTTATTCATTCATCAGCTAATGGACATTCAGGTTGCTTCCACATCTGGGCTATTATGAGTAATGCCTCTATAAACATTAATTTTTGTGTGGACATATGTTTTTCCCTTGGGAAAAATGGAATTTCTGGATTATATGGTAACTCTCTGTTTAGGAACATGAACATTTAAACTTCCCTCTTCCCTTTGTCCCCAGGCAGAAATGGTGCACAGCGCTTTCCAGGCCCAGAGGGCTTTCCTTCTGATGGCTTCTCAGTACCAGCAACCTGAAGAGGTAAGAGTATATCCAGAGAGACAGGGAATGGGCCATGTAAGATAGAAAGAAAGAAAAAAAAAAGCAAGCAAGCAAGCAACAGAACCTGTCACTGTGGGTAATAGTCTGAAAAGGAGATTTACAGCACATGTAGGTTCTGTCTCTATGCCACATCATGATACAGAACATTTCTTCTGTCTTCATAATCTTATTAGGCCCAAATGTGTAACCACTGACATTACCAGTTTAAAAGGTCAATTTATTTATGTCATCTATATCTTAGTCTTTTCACTGGTCTCACAACCATTTTATAATTAAAGTATTTACTAGTAGTTTTTCGTTCACATTTTGTGCTATTTTACTTTCAAAAATATTCACTGTTCAGATCTATCATCACATATATGAGGTCTGTCCAGAAGGTATCCAGCCATTTAATATGAAAAATAGAGACAGCTATTGAAGAAGATACACAATACAAAAAACATTTTACATAGGAAAATGACACTTCAGTCCCCTTAGAGTAGGCACCTTGGAACCTCACACAGTTTCCCCAATCACTACCAGTGGCCCCATTATATTTTCCTGAATCTCATCAATGGTCTGAAATCTCCCTTTCAAAGGTGATTTTAGTTACAGGGCACCAAGTCTGGGCTGTAGGGGGCGCTGAGTCACCCGGGGGATTTAATGTTTTGCTGAAAAAGCGCCAAGACTTGATACAAGACCATTCGTGATGAAGCTGCCAATCACCAGTTGCCCATAGGTGCGGCCTTCTGATTCATTCGAATAGCTTCTGTGGAGGAATGATCAAGCTTAGCACAAAATTTGATGCAGATTTGTTGCTCTACTCGCTCAGTCATTTTGAGTATGATGGTCTCACAGTACACATGCTCACTCAACAGCATCTACCGCCCCCACTTATTAGCACAGTGAAGTCATCATTGTTTACACATGTGCAGTTCAGCCTACTCTCCGTGGCTGTCAGGTTACGTTGATGTCATGCAAACTATTTCTTGTATTAACAATGGCTGGACTTTTTCCAGACAGACCTCATATATTCTATCTATGAATTTGATTATCTTCTATTTCATAAGTAGTCTAAATAGGTAAAAAGTAGACCTATTACCAGCATACTTTGTTAAATAAGAAAAAAAAATTGTTTTGATTAAATAGTCTGCATCTGAATTTTGGTAACAGCCATATAAATATAAGAGATAATTGAATATTCCTTATAACACAATGGCTTAAATTTAATAACTCATTTTGAATTCTAAAACAAATTCCTGAAATTGACAAAGCTGAGCTGAGAATCCTGGGAAACTAGGACTTTGACTTTCGGGGACTAAAGCTCAGCTCCATAAAAGGCCAACACTTGAGACAGTAGACCCTCCCTGGAACAGGGTTCTCAATTCGGCCTGTGTAGTGGTATCACTCAGAAATTTTTTTAAATGCTAGTACCTGGATCTCAGTCCAAGAGGTTCTGGTTTAATTGGTCTGAGGAGTGGTCTTGGCCTTGACAGTTTTATGGGCTTATCAGGTGATTCTAACTTATAGCCAGAGGTTCCAACCCCAACCTGGATAGATGGATGGATCTCATCCCTTACTAGAAATGAGTAGCACACAGCTTAACCAGACACCTTTGTAGGGATGGAAATATTTTATGTTGCTCTGTAGGCGCATTTTCTTTCTTGGCTTTCTCAGTCCCTGATCTTATTTTTCTCTTTGCAAAAAAAAAGAACAGTGAAAGTAGGAAATCTCAATGTTGTGCATTCTAGAGACATACTTTGCCTAGCTTTTCTGTGATTAAAATGAGAGGATAAATAACCTCAAACCTCAAGGTATTGAAAGACTCAGGTGGAGGGAAGAACCATGACTTTCTTGGCTGGTGCCCCACTCAATCCCTTCTTCCAGCACAAAACAAATGGCTTCTCCATTGGCCTTGCAGGCCTTGCACATAAAATTCACTCATTAACCCTGGCTGGTATGGCTCTGTGGATTGGTGCCGGCCTGCAAACCCTAGTGTCACTGGTTCAGTACTCATTCAGGGCACATAGCCAGGTTGCAAGCCAGGTCTCCAGCCAGGTCCCCAGCTGGAGGCAGGTGAAAGGCAACCATACATTGATATTTCCCTCCCTTCCCCTCTCTCCAAAAATAATGAATATTTTTATTTAGTCACTCATTAAATATTAGGTGAAGAAGTGAATGAGTGAACAAATGAACGAATGAATGAATGCACTGGGATGAGTGATGGTCAGGGATAATGTGTGTCTGAACATGTGGTTACGTGGATTCTTGGGTGTAATATCTGTAGCTCCCCCTTCTTACACAACTGCATTCTTGACCAAAGGGAGAGGAACAGCCCTATTTCAGGGGACTCATACCCAGGAAGGGCGTGGGCTGCCAGCATTCCCTGTAGCACTATTACAGTGCCCTGAAAGTAATAAACCCCCGCAGTATCAGGTAGATGAAATGCAAAGCAATTTTTTGATCCCCGCCTCCCTTTTTTGCCTCTCCATCTTTACCCAGAGGACTGTCCTAGACTTCCGGTCAGTAGAAAAACAGGTTTTGGAGGTTACCATCTCAGTGATAAAAATAGTCCATGGCCAGGCCTTTATTTTCCCCAGGTATATTCTAAAGATAGATGATAAAGAAGATGATCATAAAGAAGGTTATAGTTTCTCATGGGAACAATGCTGTTTATAACTATCCTTTCAGGAGAATATTAACTCCTGTAATTTCAACTCTTGTTGACATAGGTCAGTGTTTCCCAAACTGTAGTGTGTATGAGAATCACACATAGAGTTGTTAAGATACAGATTTCTGGGCTCTACTTACAGAGTTTTCAGTTCAACAGGACCTGGTTACACCCTGAGAATCTGCGTTTCTCAAAAGTCCCCACGTGATGGCAATGCTCCTGGTCCAGGGACCACGCTTTGAGATCCTGTGGCCCTCACTGTTATGCCTCCAGCTCAAATTTATTTCAGGTGCTTCCAACTTTCCTTTCCAGCTGCCTCTAGAGTGTTGTTTCTTGAGCTCTCCTCTTCATCTGAATCCCCTGCAGGTCTTATTAAAGTGCAGGGTCTGGCCCAAGGGCCTGTAGTTTTAACAAGGCGATGCCACTACTGCTGGTTTGTGGCTGCATGTTGGACAGCAAGAATTTAGGTGCTACCACCTAAAATCCCCACAAGTGTAAAATCCCTACAAGTGTAAAATCCCTCAATAGTCAAATGTCAAACTGATTTTTTTTTCTTTGAACATTTCTATATCAAAGCAGTAACAAACTTCAACATCTTAGCGAATTCTAACAGCAAAGGTTTATTTCATGCCTATACAATGGGACTTACTTTCTAATGGGTGAGTTATTAAGTAATTACTCATATAATTATTGACTTGGAGTTGTAATAGGGCCCTGAGATAAAAATGTCAGAGAATGAATCTTTAGTAGGTGTTTCAAGCACTGGGAAAGGAAGATATTTTAAGTAGGTGGCCTAGGCTATGCCGCCAACGCCAATGATAAAGGTGACCACAGCTCTGTGGAAGCAGGAGACCAGGCCAAGCCACAGTAGTCATCAGTTTTGGTCTGAGAATTGTATAAGCAAGATGCCCCAACTGAGGGGATGTGCTCTGGCCAGCTGGAAGCTAGAACACAGGCCTATACTGAGAAACTGCCTCTTAGAACACAGGCGAATACTGAGAAAATACAGCAACCCATAACAATGCAAGCTCACGGTTCATCAGTGGACAGATATTTATCAACTGCTTACTGTGGGCCAGATGCTGTAAAATCAAACAGCTATGAGATGGGATCAGATTGGGGACAGGCATATATTAAGTATTAGGTGGAAAGGGTCTTTAGAAATCATCTTTCATAGCACTCTCAATTTACAGATGAACCAGGAGAAAGTCAGAGAGAGAGAATAACCAGGTTACTCCTTTGTTCCAAAGCTGATGAATTGCCCCAGGATAAGTCTGATTTCCAGAAATCTCAGCCAGTGTGTTTCCTCCCAGTGCATCTGTTCCCAATGATCTTACATTATTGTGAGCCAGAGTGCCAGCCTTCAAAGAAATCAAATTTAGTGAGGGTGACCATCAAAAAGAAAAAGTTTTTTATATTTATCAACTACAAGCAAACTGCCAATGAAGGAAGGTAGACCTTTAGTGCTACCAAAATCCAGGGAAGTTGAGATCTTGTAAACAAAAGTATCAGCAAAGACATCATAGAGGAAATAAAATGACAATGCAAGAGCAGTGATACAGCTCCTTCAATGTAATAATAGAATTATAGTAACATTAACAAAGTGGTGGACTTATTTAGCATAAACACAAACTTTTTTTTCTAGGCTAAATATGATTGGAAAAATCCCACACTGTTCAGTAAAGAAACATGTTAAACATTATTAAACCCATGTTTTTTAAATTTATTTGACCATGGGAGCTTTTGTAAGATACCTACTCAAGTCCTGCAGAAGACTGGTGGACTAATTTGGGAAATGCAGATGTGCACATTTCTTTTAAGTTGCTTTAAATATGTGATGGTTGTTGCTTTAGGAGAATTCTAACTGTGAGGGGAGATTCTGTGGTAGGCAGAATTCTAAGATGGACCCAGATTCCTACCACTTAGTGTATAATCCCCTCCCCTTGAGTGTAGATTAAACCGGTGAATATATAGGCTCTAACTTCTATGAGCTGGTTATGAGTAGGGTGAGGGGACAGTCACTCCAGTAATTATGTTGTGTCACATAAGGCTGTCAAAGTGGCTGTCTTGGACAGAGATTCCTCCACTGCCTTTGAAGACATAAGCTACCATGTAGGGGGAAGACAGCTTCTTGAAGCTGAGGGACCCTCCACCCACAGCCAGAAACAAAACAGGGATCTCAGTCCTATAACTGCAAAGAACCGGATTCTGACAACTACACAGCTTCAAAGGGGTTCCCAAGCTCCAGATGGGAATGTAGCGCTGCCAACACCTTGATTTTAGCCCTGGAAGACCCTGAACAGAGACCAGAGCTTTGCCTTGCCCTGATTTCTGACCCATGAAAACTGAGGTGATAAATGGATATTGTTTGAAGCCATAGGCTTACAGTAATCTGTTAGGCAACAATAGAAAATGAATACAGATTGCCTTGAGTCCCTTGTCTTACTAGACAATTCATTTTAAAAGGGGGTGGGGGGTAAGCCACAGACCAAAATGTGAAGCCACCTGCCATTTGCTTTCTCTTCCCTACACCTCAGCGTTCCTCCACCCTCACCTCTATCTACTCTGAGAGAGACAGAGGTTTGTCTATAGACTAGATTGACAAGGAAGACATTGGGTTTCAAATTTCATTTATCATTTTGAACTAAAAAACATGTTTCTTGTATTCTCTAATATAAGGGTTTTTAAATCTTTCAACTGTGACCATGTAAAAAATATATTTTATTTCATCACCCAGTTCCGCAACAGTTCCCCTTACCAGATGCACTGAATTCTGACATTTTTCTTCAAGTCAATTCTATTGCTGTGTTCTTTTCTTCTTTCTTTCTTAAATACTGATCACGACCCGTGGGGTAGATTTCATGATGTATTAATAGGTTATGACACCCTGCATTTTGAAAGCACTCCCTCATTGATTAATTGCAATGCTCATGACATAGAACAAGTTATAGAACATACATGGAATATTTCATGCTTGTCCTCTCTACCTTTGTTGTAATTTAAAGAAATGATCTTTGGACAAAAGAATGGCTTAGTTCTTTCAGTGTTATTGTTGATGAATTGTAGTGACAATTGATCAAGCCCATCTCTTTCCCATTGATGGAAAGATTCTCACATAGAAAATGGTCAAGAAAGCCCTGTTCTGTAAGTGCAGAAAGTTTCAAGGGATACCAGCACATCCAGCTACTCATTTATTTTCACAACAGGTGGGTATAGGGAAAATATGTCTAATTTACAGGCACAAAATGTGAAATTCAGTAAAACATTAATGGCCTGGCCATGACATCTAGACTAGGGTCCATTCCTTTATTCACCTTCCGAAGTCCCTTTCATAGACACTACCCATGATAAGACTGATACTGCACAGTTATTTTCATTTATAAGACTTGTATATCAAAAGAAAACTGTAGAAAATATTTAGTTGAAGAAAGAGGTGACACAAGCGGTTTGTTTTATTTATATGTTTTGGCATTGCAACATCTCACATCACCTGGAAGAAATGTAAAACATGATCTTTAATCATCCCCATCATGAGTGACCCAAAAACTCTGACCTGATCTAAAAGTAGAACCTCCAAGAGGTCGGTGTCCTGAGTGGGCACCACCCCAAGAAGGCCATCACTGGGGATTCCTGGATGGTCACCAGCGGGAGCCCCATCTCCTCCAGCCCCAGTTAATTTGTAGGCAGATACGAAGCATTGGTGTGGGGGGTGGGAAACACCCCCAATACAAGCATTCTCCTTCCTTCCCAGGCATGCTTTCCATATTTTCTCCAACATTTCTTAGACCGCTAAGTCCTGACAATGAAATGGTCTGTGTGTGCATGCATATGTGTGTTTGTGGATTAATGTGTACTGGTACACAGAGAAAAAAGTAACCCTAAGTTCCCAGCTTCAGAGAAACTGATTTATAGTCACTGATTGCCCTGTGGATTTTATTCCATTGAAAAAACTTAGAGTCAGGGTTTTTCATTCCTCCAGAAGTGAGACGTGGGTTTCTTCATGCCCCTCTCTCTCTTTCTGTCTTTACTTGGACTTGCATTTTAAAAGGAAATTGTGCCTTCCTGTGTATAGAGAAGGAATCCAAAATTGATTCTTGGTCCTTTCATTTTTATACTGTCTGAAAAATTACAAAGGGTAAGCAGGTGAGAGCTGCCTTCTGGCATTTCACCATCTCTGAGTAAACATGCATGCCCAACACAGTGTTCTGCTCAAAGCATTCACCTCATAAGGGTTTTTTAATGCATGGAGCAATAGTCTAATTTGCAAATAATTTGTTACTCTTGAACTTAGCAAGAAACCTAGCAACAGTAGCCTTAGGACTCCTGCTAATTAAGAGAGAAAGAAGGAACTCCTACCATTTGCAATAGCATGGATGGAACTAGAGCGTAACATGCTTAGTGAAATGAGCCAGGCAGCAAAAGACAAATACCATATGATCTCACTTAATACAGGAGACTAATAGATGAGCAGAACTAAACCAGAGACGTGGGGAGGGGGGGAGCAGAATGACAGTAACTAGGGGGAGGGGGAGGAATGTAGGGGAAGGATTTAGTGGAGGAGCTAATGTGAAAGACCCATGGATATGAACAATGAGGTGGGGATTGACTGTGGGAGAGGGGACTGGAAGGGTGAGACAGGGGAGAGCAAGGCGGGGGGGGGGGGGGAATGAAACAACTGTATTACAACAACAATAAAAAAAGAAAAAGAAGAAGAAAGGACTTCTGCTAATTACTTGACATATTGATAGATCCAGATTGCTAATTACTAGTAGGTGTAAATGTGTTTGAGATTTTTATGAAACATAGCATTTTGTGAGGGTCATCAAGAATAGAAACTTCAAACTTGTGCCTATTGGATTTGAATCATAGATCTTCTTATTAACTCTGCTTCTCAGAAGGCAAGAAAAATAAATTCATCTGTGTCTCCTAAATTTGAGAATCTTCTATATTTTTCAGGGTAACTTGTGGTAATTAATCTGATAAATTTCACAATACATTTCCACTTTAACCAAACCGATTTGCTCAGTTTCCCACTTAGGGGAAGACAGTTAAAATCTAAGCCCATATTTTCTTAACTTTAAAATGGGGATAATAGTTTTTACCTCATAAAGTTACTGTGAGGATTGAAAGAGAAAAGCAACAAGTATCAAGTGGCTGAAGAGTTCAGTATTAGCCAGGGTAGTCCAACACCTTTAGGAAAAAGTCTTCAATTATCGAAGACTTCACAGAATAGACATTGTTTTCCTTGCTATCAGAAGACCTGTTCTTTGTGGTTGGTTGATGGTATTCTATCTGGTCACCCAGGGACCCAGGCTTCTACCACCTGGCATCTCCTACCTCCTCTATTTCTTCAGCCATTGAATCGGAAAAGAGAACGTAGGATCGTTCCTTCAAAGTTTTGTGGGCCAGACCCGGAAGAAGCATGTGTCACCTCCATCTTCATTCAGTCCCATAGCCATTGCTAGCTGCAATAGAGGCTGAGGAATTTAATCAGCCTGTGTGCCTGGATTGAAAAAATCGTAGATTTGTGAGCATCTAGCCAATCTGCCAGAGTGGGTAACTTGGTTTGGCTAAAATAGGGTCTATTTTGGTGCAAATAGCTTGTCTTTCTAAACACTTATGTGGGTTTTCCCAGGTTAATGGCCCAGTCCCATCCAGAGAAAGATGGGGAAACTTTCAAATCTAGCAGCTGAATTTGTTTGTATTACACTTGGGTATATAGAGAGAAATACAGACATAGATACATGTATACAAATATCTTAAAGTTTCTTTTCATTAGAGTAAGTTCATCCTTTGTTCCTCTGTCATGTTTTACCATAAATATAAGGTGTCAAATCTTTGCCTACTATTTTAAAATGCCAAACAGAATGGTCACGTGACTTTGATTGCAGCGCCTGTCTTGGTTAAATTAGTTGCTGCTTGTGGTAGGTCTGGAAATTGTAAGGAAAAACAAACGAATGAGGAAGCCAAAATCCCCAGTGTTTCTTACTCCTGTGCCCAGAAAATGTCACTGCATTGCTCAGTCAGGGTTGCCGAATCTTCTTGGAAGATTTGGCCACAATTAGTATTGCTCAGTTCTGTTGTTAGGGGACATGTGATAGATAATATAATGCAAAAAAGTAATTCAGGCCCTGACATAAAATGAAATGCCTACTTTAAAATATTGCTATAAAGCTATTTTTCCTGAATACAAAAGCATTAAGAACATACTCTGTTGAGTAACTGGTATTAATAGTATGTGCCAAGAAAATATTTTTAATGTATTTTTAAATACATCATCTACATTTATCTTGCAAATAGAAAAGAAAAACTGTAAGAAAAATAAAAGTAAAAAGTTTTTATCCTTTATATTATACTGTTATGTTTTCATCAAATAAAGGTATTTCCCAGGGTTCTGGGTTGACAAGTTCAGGAAGGCGTAGTGCTTTAGAATCTAACCAGTGGCCCACTTTATGGCCGTTTCTAAATTAACCTTTTAGTCTCACTTCATAAATACGCATAAGCTTATGCTCTCGTTAAATTACGGAATGGGTTGATTCTCTTCACTACCAACTGAAAAGCACCCAAAGGCAATGTGTTTGATTTCTAGAGGAGAGTAGAGGCTTAAGCCCAACTGAAATATCTGCCCAAGTACAGTCTATGTAGAGCATGTAAAACTTGATTGCTGGCTGATACCTGCAGAATTGCTTTTTGGTAACCAGCAGCTTTCTGTGAGCATTTCATTGTAAGTGGAGAAATGAGACTTTAGAAGCCTTTCCGTGGCAAGAAAATTACCTTGGTAATTATACCCTGGCTGGCACATAATGGCTAGCTATAGATGCTGGTTAATGAAGAATAAAGCACCAGGGAAGGAAGGAGAGGGAGAGGTTTGTGGGTTATCATCAGGGTCTGCTTGGGATGACAGCCTGAAGCTACCCAGTCAGTGCTGAATCCCAACAGGAAGGCTAATCATTAATTTATCAGGATGCAGAGAGGAGGGTAACAGAAAGGAGAGTAATTCTGTCATTCTTCTGCCCAGACTGTTTGCTTTTGCAATAGAAAACTGTGAATGAGCCTGTGAGCTCTGGCCATGGTTAGTAGCTTTATAGGTATTTAGAAGCCTAGGACTATGGAGGCAGAAAGGATTTGCTAAGATCCTGTGGGACATCACTCATGAGTTTTGTTTTGTTTTTGTTTTTTTTAATCTGATAAGGCACATTAGCTCATTTCTCTTTGTGTAAGACCCGAATTAGATAATGAATGGCAGCCCAAAGGAAGTGAGGTCTTTATCACACACAGGGGATTTGTGTTACTCTGAGGAGTAACTGTTAATAAAGACGGACAGTATCTTTTGTTTTATCAACTCTGTTACACAAAGTTTGTTACAATTCCAGGCTGCCTTGACAGTAGAGTTTTCTTAAAGGCTGGAACTATGGCTGCAGCTAGGGAGTTTTTCATTCTCCATTTAATTAAATGTTGAGATCACTTTGTATATGTAATAAAAGAATAATCAATTATCATTCCCCACTGTGAAGCTAGCTAGCAAGGTTTGCTTGCTAACCACCATTAATATATTTATTTTAAAAACCTGGAAGTGTTGCAAGTTTTTCCTTACGACCTGAATCAAATATTAATTTTAAAATAGGTCACTCATCAAGTCATTCAACAAATCTCTTTAAAAAGCGAATGTATCTTTGGCTTTCAATTCGGATTTGCTACTTGTTCAGCGCTCCAGCAGCCTTAATTGGCGTCCTCTTTGTAGGACATAGCTTCTATCATCTGTACAAAACTGTATATGTGAAAATAGCAGTCGGGGAGAAGGTAATTCCAGCTGGCATTCCAGTCTGGATCCGCTGTCATAAATTACTTAGCAGAGGGCATGGTCCATTACTTTTTATGGTCATGTTCTATATTTGTATGTGCTGGAGGATGGATCACATGACAAAACCATCATTTGATATTAGTGTTTATGTGCGCCAGCCAGTGAGGGCAAGATTTAAGCTTCACTGTGCAGTACTTTTAATTTGTACATATACTTAGCTATTAATTAAAAATGCAGATATTTCCCTAAGTTACCAAAATTGCAAATAATCCAGAATAAATTTTACATAATTGTCTTTTAGGAGAAGACAATCTACTGTATAGGCACTGAGCATTCCAGAGATTTTAAAATGTACATTTAGAACATGGACAAGTTCACATTGCCAGATTAATATAAATGCATATTCACCAATTTACTATCTTGTAGCTCCTCTCTGAACTTGAACAAGAGGGCATTATACTGGTGGCAGTTTATTTTAAAGGAGATACGTTTCCCACACTAATCAAGAGACAAAAACACACCCAGCTTTTACCCCCCACTCACCATATCACTTCCCCCAGTGCAGCTTAATATTTGGGTTTCTAGTGACAACATGTTGCGCATGTACTTCTTTGATGATTACTTTTTTTCATAAACTAAACAGGAAAAAAAAATCTCTTGTCAGGTTTTGGTGGATTAGCTGCTGGGAGGACTAGTGTTTCCATTTCTGGAATCGTGTATTAGATAAACATGCCTGTAAGTAGTTGCTGCAGATCTTTGTTAGGTCCTGTTCACCTTACATGTTCCAGCCCTCTTTCATTGCCTCAACTCCATTAATTTATTTCTAGGGCTTTTATTTTTAACTAAACATTTATTGGATGCCTACTGTATAGCATTCATAGCATTTGGCACTCCTGCGTCTCTTTTGTGCGAGGACATAGGTTGGAGATATCGGATCTGGGTGATGTTAATTGTCACGCTGCATGTTTTCCTGTGCTTTGCACTTACCTTATCTGTTCCCATCCTCATGGCTCCACCACGATCTCCATTCCTAAATTTTCTTCTATTAAGGGACATACTAATCATGCTTCCTGGTAGTCTTGTTATAGCTCTGAACTTTATCAGCACCTATGTAGTAGTTTCTGTCCAAACAAAAGCACTTGTTTATATGTTATTTTAGAAATATTTCACTGTTATTTTTTGTGCATACTTTCCACCCTCTCGACCAGAGTCCAAGAGCTTTGGAGATCTTTGCAGTAACTGTGTCTTTGCTTTTACGATATATTTTGATCTTAACTATATTTTATTTGATGCCAAATTTGATGAGAAGAGGACTTTTGGTTTGTTTGAGGAATAAAAGCTGGGTTAATAGATTACAGTGTCGCAAGAATGGGATAGAATGAAGTGACATTTTTTGTTTAGTGATACTATTACCTTTTTACAAAAAATAGAATTCAACATTTGGAGCACTATTTGGTTGTGATTGCAATATCAAATGTAAGCCATGGGTCAGCCACATAGAATTAGCCTTGAAAAAGTATTGCTTATGGGAATTTGGAAAAGGGGTGATTTAGAAGAGGAGCAAGTGAGAGGGTGTTAGTAAGGCATTTCATTCAAAGATACCATTTCTCCTAGGCACCCTTTTGCAAAATGAGTCCCTTTGAGGCTACCACAGAGTGGTTCATTTCCGAACATGTGGAGCTAATGATGAGAAATGATCACAGCCAGGTTTGGGTGACAAATGTAGCTCAAGTCTTCAATGGTTATAGAATATAGGTTCTGGCAAGAGTGTCCTGATTAAATTCACAGGAGCTGTGGAGATCCAACTGGCCTGATATTTAAGCACAATTGGACAATGTTGGAATAAGATGGATTCCTCCCTGTGCAGAGTTTTCATGCAAATTGTGAAAAATGGTACTTTCTTGACATTGTGAAATTGCCATGAGTACCTAGTATCAGCCCCCTGAAGCTGGTCATCACACAGTTAGAACCACAAACCACAGTGCAGAACTCCAGGCTTCATCCCATCTCCATCCAGATGCATGCTCTATATGGGATAATGGGCAAGCACAACACACAAATTGGATTTAAATGATTCAAACAGCAAGAGTCCCATCATTTTCTTTGGCTGAATGTCCTGTAGTTGAATGTGTACAGGATTCTTCTCGAAAAAAATCACAAATTGGATTATATTATCCCGGAGGAGCAGGGATATAATTTGAAACTTCATTTTATTTACCAACTTGACAGCAAACAAAGCCTAGTCAGAGCAGACTATAAAAACTAAGCTATGCCCTGGACAGTGTGGCTCGGTTGGTTGAAGTGTCATCCCATAACCAAAGGTCTGTGGATTCAATTCCCCATCAGGGCATGTGCCTGGGTTGCATGTTCGATCCCCAGTCCAGATGCATATGGGAGACAGCCAATCGATGTTTCTCACATCAGTGTTTTCCTCTCTCCCTTCTTCTCTGTTTTTCTTTCTCTCTGTAAAAGCAATGAAAAAATGTCCTTGTGTGAGGATTTTTTTAAGTAGTAAAAAAACTAAGATACAACTAAAATATTATAATTATTTAAAATAGGAATATGTGGCTCTAAGTCCTACACAATGGTTTTAAATATACTGTCCACTTCAATTATGGGTTTTAATAAATTCTAACTGCTTAAACAGTTCATAAAGAACCTATACCATAACTTAGCTATCTGAAACTATTGATGGTTATGGTAAATATTTATCAATAATGATTTTACTTGATTGACTTTTTTAGAATTTGAAGGGTCTTTTTATAGAGATGTACTATGTAGATGATCCAAATCTTTTTATTTTTAAGTCCTTTTTTATATAACATATAAGACAGGATATTCAGTTACCTTGCGGTAAAATGCACATCTGATACACAAGATAAGATAGAATTATTTAAAATACCAACCCTCCAAGTTCAAATTAGTGTATAGGATGTGCCATACATAGGACATTAAAAAACAAAACAAACAAAGAACCTTCTATGCTCTCAGCTATTTCTAATTATATCAGCTTAAATGACTGTTTCCTGATAACTCATTTTTTTAATTAAATGTATTGGGGTAACATCAGTTAATAACATTATGTTATTAAACTGTAAGCTTTAGGTACACAGTTTTGTATTATATCATTTGTATATTTCATTGTGTTCTCACTACCCAAAGTCTAGTCTCCTTCTGTCACCATGTATTTGATTCCCTTTACCCTCTTCATCCTTTCCCAACCCCTGTCTTTAAAATACTTTGTGTGGAAAAGTAAGAACTCTTGCCTTTTTGTTCCCTCTCTTGGCAGCCTTTCTCTGGCCTGGATAGGGATATTTCATATCATTCTGTAATTCTGTAATAGTGTACTTGAGATTGAGCTATTCTATATTAATAACAACCAAAGAACCTCAACATTCAGAGACTTTCCCAAAGGTGTATTTAGAACGGTTCTTTGGACCCTTGTCTTCTCAATCAACTATTTTTTTGTTCTTTTACCTCCCAGGACTAAAAGGGGAAAGGGAGTCAGAGAAGAGAAACAGAAGGAATGTGAGGAAAGAGGTAGAGAAGGAAAATCACTTCCCTGTGGTTTATCAGCTGGAAGGCAGGGAGTCAGTTCTGAGCTGAGCCCCTGACCTGCACCTTAGAACTTCTTCACATATGACTTTCCTCTGTGCTCAAAAGAGGTCAAGTTTCATTTGCTCTTATTTTCTTCTTTGTGTCTCTCTTCATCATTTCTGGCTCCAAAGCAGGAACTGTAAGGTGCAGGTGTTAATTAATCAGGAGGCAGCAGGGAGGGAGTGGAGCTGTGACAGACTGGGCTGCTTGTGCTGTTACCACGTGTCATCTCAGCACTGGCATTTCCTGGGATTTATTTTTGAAATCTTTATTTTCTGTCAGGTTACCCTAAACGTAGTTGGTTTTCCTGTACTAATGGGCTCTTTATGCCCTCATATTGTCCCTGGCATGAAATCAATTTAATGTTGGCTTAGCTAGTGAGTAATCTCCTGACTCACTACCAGTAAGTACCAGGGAGGGACTAATATAATGGAATGTGATTACTCAGTACTTCTGAGCAATGAATGCCCAGCCCTGTGTCCAGTGCCCATAGTAGGTGCCCCACAAGAAACACAATGAATAAACCATCAAAAACCAACTGGACCCCAGGTATCCAAAATGATTAAGACTTTCTCCCAACCCCTGGCTGATAGCGCAGTGGATAAGGCACCGGCTTGCAAACTCAAAGGTTGCTGGTTCAATTCCCAGCCAGGGCACATAACCAGGTTGCAAGCCAGGTCTTCAGCCAGATCCATAGCTGGAGGCAGGTGAAAGGCAACTGCACATTAATATCTCTCTCCCTCTCTGCCTCCCTCCTTGCCCTTCTCTCTGAAAAATAATAAAATATTTTTTTAATTTTTTTTTTTAAACTTTCTCCCAAGATCACTTATTAAATGAGTCTCTGGGAACTGCCCCTTCATGTTTGTGGGGAAAAAATAGTACGTGGAAAGTTAATCCCAATCATTTTTTAGAGTAAGAATATTAGGGAGTCTGGAAGAGTAGTCTTCCCCATGCTTATGGGGTGCGTGTTCTCTAGCATTCAACGTGACCATCGTAAAAGGCCTTAGTTTAATTATTTCCTGGCTATTGACTGGTTGTGAACAAATATAGGCATATGTTTATTAAATTCAACTTTGTCTCCCTTATGTGATAAATTAGGGGAAAGATCTGTCTTCAATGGGAAAAAATTTTAATTCTGTCAGATCATTTCATATATGTTTTTCTTAATTATTAGTTTTCCATCTTGTCTCTACTCTTTGCTCAGACAGGCCCTAAAGAGAGTTTGCTATGCAATTACTAACTTTATTTTTTCTTGAACTTTCCCCACTTTTCCTATGTGAATTTTTTATGTTGCTTGAATGTAAACATGTACCATTTTAGATAGGTTGTGCCTATTACAATCCTCATTGACTTTTATTCTTTCTTAATCTGGTAGCATTGTAAGTATCCCCATTTGGTGACAGCCCTCCTAATTTCTTTTGGACCTTATCTAAGCAATTATTCCCTCCTTTCTCTTTCTGCTGGCTTCTTCTGTTTAGTGTACAAACCAAAATCAAGTTTCCCTCACCTTAAAAAACAAAAATCTTTCTTGACCACCAAAGTCATCTCTTTGCACCCCTTCAGTTCCAAACTTTTTAAGAATATTCTGTCCTCCTTGATTTTGTGTCCTCACTTCTCTGTCAGTTTTCAATCTCTTGTCATCTGTCTTTATTCCTTATCATTTTACAAAAACAGAAAAAGACTTTCCTGGTACCCTGGTATTTTTCTAATTGTCTTCATTCCAGTCAACCTCCTTGAAGAAACTTTATCACTGAACAGCACCCTCCTCAAAGTTTTTCTTTCCCTTGAGAATGAAACTCTGTTCTTTCTAAGTTATCTATTACATTTAATTTCTTTCTCTTGACTTCTCTTCCTTTCTTTACCCTTGAAGTGCACATATTTCTTCAAGATTTCATTCTTATAAAAGGACTTTCTTGAACCTAGGCTTTCCATGGTCGATTGCATCAAATCCCATGGTAGTATCAGTCACTCCCCTGCTAATGGTGCCAAATGTACATGTCCAGACTCCAGGCTCTTACTTTGTAACCCAGGTCTGGGTGCCTATACATGAGTTGCAAATGCACTTTGTCCAGAGCCTCAAATGCACTTTGTCCAAAACCATACATACAGCTCAACCAAACACTGTCCTATCTCTTGTTTCCTTCTCTTAAGTGAGCATTCCCCAAACACCCTGTCACTTGAACTAGAAATTCTTAAGTCCTGTTCGGTCCTCCTTTTCCTTAATCCCTCACATCTAACCAATCTCTAAGACCTGAAAGCACCTCGCCATAAGAATCCATAGGATCTGTGCTCCATTCCCATTGTCCTAATACAGAAAGCAAGCAAGGATGAGAGAGAGGAAGGGGGAAAGGAAGGAAGGAGGTAAGAAAAAAGAGAGAAGAAAGGGAAAGGTAGAAGTGAGAAGAAGGAAGGAAAGAATAAAAGAAGGTGAGAGGGAGTTTTTAAAAAAGGGAGAAGAGAGAAAGAAGTAGAAAAGAAAGACATGGCCTGCTTTTTAAATGCTTTAATATAAAGATGTTATGAGCTTGCTTTTTTCTTTTAAAGATTTTATTTATTATTTTCAGAGAGAAGGGAAGGAAGAGCGGCAGAGGAGGAGAGAGACATCAATGTATGGTTGCCTTTCACCTGCCTCCAGCTATGGACCTGGCTGGAGACCTGGCTTGCAACCTGGTTATGTGCCCTAGCTGGGAACCGAGCCAGTGGCCTTTGGGTTCACAGGCCAGCACTTATCCACTGTGCCACCAGCCAGGGCTATGAGCTTGCTTTTTAAAACACTAAAATAAAACAAAAATCCTACCACTCATTGACAAACTCTATAGCAATAGCCTCTTACAGCTAGTCTTTCTGTCCCAAAGCTCTGTTCCCCATTCTCTCATCAACAATACTATTACCAAAAAAAATGAACAAACAAAAAAACAAAACTAATCCTGCCTCATCGCTTCCCATTGCCTGTGCAATCAGCTCCACAAACTACGAAGAATGTCACTCAAGGCCCATCACAACTTCCTGTTTCAGCATGAGTTCTCTCCCCAAAACCCCTCCCCCCGCAACAAATCCAATCTTTCCATCATACTGGACAACCAGAGTTCTCTGAACATGGACGCTTTTGTGCATGTGTTCCTTTGCTCATGTTGAAGGATTGATGGACTTGTGATATCCACCCTTCTCTTCTTAATCCATATGTTTTTCTCATTTTAACAGCTACATAATCTTCCACACTTTCATTCGCTATGCTTGGAAATACCAAGAGCTGCTTTCTGTAGTTCAAGACCTTATGAGGGCAAAAGATAAATCTAAATGTGGTACAGTGCCCTGGCTGGTGTGGCTCAGTGAGTGGAGCCTGGGCCTGTGAACCAAAAGGTGGCAGGTTCAACTCCGGGTCAGGGAACATGCCTAGGTTACAGGCCAAGCCTGCTGGCTGGGGACATGCGAAAGACAACCAATGGACATTTCTCTCATACTTTGATGTTTCTCCCTCCCTTCCTGTCTCTCTAAAAACAAATAAACAACATTTTTAAATAACCATTAATTAAATTTTTTAAAAAATAAGTGTGCTACATTATAATAAAGGTTCAGCAGCCTTGAACATTGCCTAGGGAAAGCTGGAGAAGTCACAGGGAAACGGCCTCTTGAGCCCAGTTTTGCAAGATAAGCAGATTCAAGTGTGTGAAATTGTACCTAATGAATGCAAAAGCCCACAGTATCTCTGCTCTTGTTTTTAAGTGGGTAAATCGCGGACTATTCTCCCCACCCCCAGCTGTCAGAATGTCTTGGTGCCAAACATATTTCTCTTATATCTTTTTTAAGATTTGATTTATTATTTTCAGAGAGAGGGGAGGGGAGAGAGTAAGATAGGGAGAGAGACATCAATGTATGGTTGCCTTTCACCTGCCTCCAGCTACAGACCTGGCTGGAGACCTGGTTTGCAAGCTGGTTATGTGCCCTGGCTGGGAATTGAACCAGTGACCTTTGGGTTTGTAGGCTGGGGCCTTATCCACTTGAGCCACCAGCCAAGGCCATGTTTTAAACAACAGATTGTTGAATTTTATATTTTAATCCAGTCAATTAGTTTTTTGTTTTAAAAAACAAATTCAGGATGTTCACATTTACTTCTTGATATATTGTTTGTCCCTCATTCCAAGTAAATTTATATTTGTTGTTGTCATTTACTGCTTTTTCACTGTTTTCTGGGGTGGGTTTTAAACTTCATTTCTTGTTGAGCTAGGCTAAAAGATAACCTTAAGTGATCCATTTGTTAACATTTTAACAGTAATGTATTTCAGAAAATCCATTTTAATTGCTTCTATTTATTTTGATTATTAACTAAGTACACTTTAATTTTCTTTTGGAATCAGAAGTCTTTTGTTTCCCCTAGTACCGTTTATTTTTGTAGTTATTCATTGAGATCTTTTTTAAGGTTCTGCTAATACCTGATAGTTCCAAGGATATATTTTCTAATACACCAACTGTTTTTTATTATTAATGAAAGGATTATTCATTAATCCTACTTTATACTCCAATTCATTTGTTTCTCAAAGAGGTCTTGAAATCTCTGTCTAGCCTTACTTATTTTCTAGAATATCATAATAACTGTGAGTCTTTGTGCTCCATTGTTTATATTTTTAGTTGGCCAGTTGTTTTAAGTCCTCTAAGCCTTAAAATATTCCCCTTTGCCTTCAAAGAGCAAGATGTTAAGTACTTTGTCTTGGCATTGTCATAGTTTCTCCACATAGCCCTCTTCTTCTCCAAAGTCTAAGAAGGGAAATCTAATTACAATATTATACTTACATCATTAAATACCAACTTCCTTTATTTGTGATAGCTTTAAAGCTTCACCTTTGTCTTTTTTTTTTTTTAAGCGACAAGCACACAGGTGAAGGGGAGTATGGGTGTGGAAGTCACCTACCACTGAGCAGATTAGTCTGAATTCTCATGATGTCTAGCCACAGTTCTGTTTCCATTCAGTAAATTTTTCTGTTATCTATGTAACTTCATGCTCATCACCATCCTTTTCTCCTGCTCTTCAAAGCCTGAAATTCTTTATTCTATTTCCTAGGTGTATTACTTTGCTAGAGCTGTCATAACAAAATACCATAAGTTGAGTGGCATGAGCAACAGAAACGTATTGTCTCACAGTCCTGGAGGCTAGAAATCCAAAGTCAAAGTGTCAGCAGGGCCACACTCCTTCTGAAGGTGCCAAGACAGGATCTCTTCCAGGTCTCACTCCCAGCGTCTGGTGATTTTTCTGGCAATCTGGTATTCCTTGGCTTGTGGACACACCATCCTGGCCTCTGTTCATGTTCATGTTCACATGACATTCTCCCCACGTGCCCATCTCTGTGTTCAAATTTCCCCTTTTTGAAAAGATGCCAATCATAATAGATTAGGGCTCATCCTATTCCAGTATGAACTCCTCTTAACTAATTACATCTGCAACACCTGATTCCAGATAAGGTCGCATTCTGAGGTAGTTGGGGTTAAGACTTCAACATAATTAAACAGTTAACACAGGGTTTGTTGGGTACTGTTCTAATATTATTACCTCAGTGATGCAACCAAAATGTAGGCCAGTTGTTCCAGCACATTATTAACACTCACCATCTGTGCTGTACCAAGTCTCCTCTTTGTGGTTTTATTCCTTTATAATATTCACAAGTTTTTCTAAGCTCTCTGTCACTCCATATTCAAGTAGATAACTCCAGGTCTATGGGGCCTTGCTCATTCCCCCTTAAACTGCAAAACGTTACATGGGGCTCAGGCTGTTCATTAGTGGACACTGTTTGATTTTTTATTATTTATGAAGCACACCATATTGTGTTTGTTGTGTCTTATTATTTCCTTGTGTCAGATCATTTTATGGTGGGGAGAGTTTTACCAGCCAGAAAGTTCTTTCTCACGAGTCTAGGGTACATAACCTGCAGCTCTTTGCGTTAATTCTTTTTTTCCCTTCTATCTAATGCTTATAACTAGTCCTGTGAGAATCTGTGTAACTTCCTAAGGTATCGTGTGTCCACATGAAACACATGTAAATGTGTGTGGGTGGCCACACTCCAGGGAGACACAATCAGCAATAGATAAGGTCTGCAGGGTTCAGGTAGGTGATGACGATGACAATGGATACAGTTTGAGTGGGTTCATTATTACAGGGTTGGGCTTACGCTCCTGTGAGAAAGAGCTAAATGTCAGTCCATGAAGGGTGTATGAATGGATGGAAACTCAAACCTGTGTGGAGCACAGGCCCCCTTGATTAGCACTGTCACAGGCCCAGCTCCCCCCATGGGACCACAAGCCATTAGGAAGGCTGGCCTTAAAGGCAGCTTAGAGATCTTTCTCTGGTATTGCCAGCAGTATTTTTTTTTTTTTTTTTCACAGCAACAATGACCAGCTTCTCATTCAGTGGTAAGAAAGATGGGCCATACTCCTAAAGCTATAAGCAGAAGAGCTGTCCCTAGAAAATAACCCTCTACACTCCCCCCTGTGTCCCTCCTCTGTGTCTTCTGGACACATACAGGTCACCTCTATTTGGGAAGAGGGATCTCAGCGACTTGAGTGGGGAAAACTGATCCATTTGCATTCTTATGTCCTGGGAGATACGTCCAGGCTGCTTGTCTGAGGTGAAACCGTTTCGGCAGACCAGAATCAAAGATGATTGACTCCATTCGTTTCCTTTCCAGAGCTCTTCCCTGACAGCACAGATGTTTGTGGGCAGGAAAAGGTAGAAAAGAATCGTTTCTTTCCCACTCTCACAAGTCTGCGTCTGTGTATTCAACACGTGGGTGGGGCCCCTCTCTCAGGCAAGCTCCCGTAATGAATTGTTGGAACCCACAGCCGGGCTCAAATGACCAGTGGGTGCCTCTTTGTCAGTCACACGCTGGTCATCTGGCAGCTGGGCGGGGGGTAATGTGATAGGCCTCACAATTTTCATTTTAACCAAAAAAACATCTGTCAGGTTCATTTCAGTTGATGGGATAAATATCATCTTTCTTGACCAGTTTGTAAACACCTTGCTTCTCATCTCAATCTAACCTGTTTCCTGGTGGTTAACAAATGGAAAAGTCAAGTAGGGTATAAAAGGGGCTGAGGTGTGTGCTGTGGGTGTCAGTCAAGGGTGGAGGTAGGTAGCTTTGCATGGGACAGGGTCAGTGCCAGCCACACCTGTAGGCCTGGCCAGGAAATCTGACTGTGGCAGCCCCGTATAATTGTCATGAATAAGGAAACCCAACAGTCATCTGGTTTTGAGAACATTCAGCTACTGTCTGTGGACACCTGGGCTTGTCCCTGTTACAGAGGAAGGGTGGATTGTGTCATCTTCTTGGGATCAGCATCCCATTGCTTCTTTGGACACAAACTCTTCTTAACCAAAGACGGTTTTCTTTCACTGCCGTTGAAAATGATCCTTTATGATTTTCTAGTGTTAAAATTCTTCTAAATGAATCCAAAATGCAGGACTGACATGCTCTTGTCCAACTCATCTGCTCACAATGAGATTGCCAATATAGAAGGGACAGTGTTTGTTCGGTGACATTATTGGTGAGTTCAGTGGGAAAAGAATTTGAGATAAACGGGATGGCAAACAGAAATTACATTTTTCCCCAATCCTAATAGAAGGGGGCTAAGTACTGATGACATTTTGTGAATATATATGAGAGGCCTTTTAATTCAAGGATCTCAAAATTCTTTTATCACCTGTTCATTTTCGCAATGTCATGCTCGAGTGCATGGGGAATGTTATACTCACCCCATCTCCAGATGGAGAGAGACCAAAGCTCGCAGATGTTCAGTTACAGAACCTGCCAGACACCTGCACTGATCAGCTGGGTGTTTTCCAGCCCAGGGCACAAGCCTTTGGTTACCAGTGCCACCCAGCTCCCCCCAGCTAGGCTTGGTCACTCCAGCCCAGGACAGCAAGTGAGCTGCTTCTGGGAGTCAGATCCATGGCCAGACCTGGGATCAGCAGGAATGGTGAGCATGGACCTCACCCTCTCAGCACCCTTTCGTGCATCTAAGCTCCCACCTCCCACCCACTCCTCCTTTCTTGTCAGCTCCTTCATCACTGTAGATTTCGGTGGACCCTGGAAAAGCATCAATTAATAGCAAAACAAATTTATAATCATTAATAAGGTCACATACGTTTGTAAAAAGTATATGCATTTGGAAGGAAAATCTAAATGGTAGCCCTGTCTTCCCACCTTTACCCACTTTTCCCTGTTTCAAATGCTCTGTATTTTCATTGTCAGGAACTAGAAACTCATAGACCTTTCTGTTAAAGTAGCCATCAAAGTCCACCTCCGTGGCTCTGCCAGGACCCCACACTGCGCAGGGCCTTCTGAGGATGAAGAGGCGGGGAAGAAGGAATGGGAGGGATAGCCTGTCATGCGCCCACCACCCAAAGAGCCATGGTGCTGTGAACGTTTGAAAACCTAATATCCACCTTGCATAACAATCTTCTGTGTTTACAGCCAAACCTATTCTGAGAATCAGTAAAACAGAAAAGTCCTACAAAATCGTAGGGAGTGAAACTCCAGGAATTTGTTACTAGTGATTATTTAAACTTTTTCAAGAGAAAAACCTAGATCAATAACATAATATTGAAGCATGGCCAGGATGCCATAAAAAGACCATAGGAGTACTTGTTAAAAGAGAGCCCACATACCATCACAAGGGATCATTAAAGGCTCCAAATCTAAAATGTTTTCTCTTATCAACTCTATGATCATAACCCAAAGACCAACTGAAGTCACTGTCCCCTTAAGATTTAATGAAGATGGACTTGAGCTCTCATTCCATGTCCTGTGGAAATCTCAGGATATCTGAAAGTCCTTGTAGCATAATTTTGTGGTCACCTCTAGCTTCCAGGATGGGCTGCTGGGGATGGTGTGCACCATCTCTGTTTTGTGGATGAAATCCGGTGGTTTTCCTGAATTTCATTAACAGAAGACATTTGCAGTTTTAAATAGCATCTTCTAAATGAGGAGCCTTGAAATCATACTCTGTGTCTTCTTCTACCATCACTTTTCATGCTCTCCTCATTCAACTCAGCACTAATTGGTGAGTGCCTACTATGTGCCAGGTGGTCAGGGTATAGCGTAAAAGAAACAGAATCCAGCCCTGGCTGGTGGCTCTGTGGATAGGTGCCAGCCTGTGAACCCAAAGGTCGCTGGTTCGATTCCCAGCCAGGGCACATAACCAGGTTGCAAGCCAGGTCTCCAGCCAGGTCTCCAGCCAGGTTCATAGCTGGAGGCAGGTGAAAGGCAACCACACATAGATGTTTCTCTCCCTCTCTGCTTCTCTCCCTTCCCCTCTCTCTAAAAATAATAAATAAAATCTTTAAAAGAAAAAAGAAACAGAATGCATCCTTGTCTTACATTCCTCTCAGATCCATCCCCTTCTCCCAGTCATCCTTGCTACTGCCTTCCTCAGTCCCTTATTAATACCTTATAAACATGGCCTATTGGCTTCATTACCTCTGCTTTGGTACTTCCTTGCTACTCCTTGCTGTGAATCTTTCCTCCCTGCCAGGAAGGTTATTTTAAGGTTCCAATCCAGCACTGCTGTGCTTAAGGTCCTCCCAGGACTCCTCACTGCAATTCACATTCCTCAGCGTTGCACACAGGGCCCCAAGGGCACATCCCCTTTTGGCTTGGCAGCCTCATCACCCAGAACACCACCACCGGATTTGTATTCCATGCCATCCAGTAAAATGTATCATTTCCATCATGTTAGGAGTTTTACGTCACTGTGAGCTTTTCTGGGTTTTTTGTTTGTTTGTTTGTTTTTGTCTGCTGTTCTCTCAGCCTAGAATACCTTTACCCATCACATTTCTTCTTATCCATAAGCAATGAGCAAACACAGCCCCTCTGGATTGTCCCACCTGACTGCCCCCCACCTACCTCAAACCTCCTCGTAGCTCACCTACCTAAGAACACCACTGTCACCATGTGTTCACATGACCGACTCTGTCATCTGTGAACGGCTCAGCACCAGGAATGTAGTCATTGGGTTAATTAACAGTAATTTTGCAATGAATTTTATTCTTTATTTTTTCAAAAACCATTCATATTACAAACCAACATTAATTTCAGAGATAAAATATTAAATCAGCCTAAATCTGTTTTCTCTGCTGAAAAATGGGGATAATAATACTTCATTTCAAAGTCATTTGAGCATTAACAGCTATTGAGGTAGGAACCATCGTATAGTATCAGTCACAACATAGCATCTCCATAATTAGTAATTTGCATTAGTCATAAAGTATACACTTGAAGTTAGCACAGTGACCTCAAATTATACATCACCCCCAGAAGTGTAAAGAGGAAGGGCACTAATGAATGTGAAGCACCTGTTGACTCCCGTCTGTTCCGTGAGGTGGATATTATTCTCTCCATCAATAAGAGCCAAAATCAAGACTAAAACCCAGAACTGATTCTGATGCCCATGGTGCATGGGAACTCCGCTGTGCTGCCTTTTCTGTCCAAGGAAAAAGTGTAGCAAACAGGACATGGGGCCATCAGGGGCTGACACAGGTCCTGCTCCTACAAACACAGGGAAACTTTCACCAGAGAGTCTAGAAACTGAAAATCCCACAATTTTTAAAACTGCTGGCTAGAAGAAAAATTGCTTTTCCAGAAAATCAACAGCACAATACCTGCTCTTCAGCACTGTTTTTCAGCAGGCAGTTCTCAAAGTCCAGCCTGGTGACAGCACATCAGAGGTGACACAGTTATGCCTGGCACTAAACTTGGGCAGCCTCTCCCAAGGACTAGTCCTCCATGTGCCACAGATTGTCAGGGCGCCCCACCCCCACCTGTGCTCCACCTTGTCTAGGTTGTACTAGGAGCATGTAAGTAAATTGCCTGTGATTCTCAAGAAGCAATAACCCAAGTTCCCACCCTGTCCAGGAGCACCTGCATTGTAGGCTCACTCTGAGTGCATGTTGTAGGCACTCTGCTCTCACTTCTTTTACCAATTATAATGTTTAACTGGGCAATAATTGAGTTTTGTTTGTCTATCAGTGATTTACTGTTTCTTCAGTGTCTAAGGTCAGTAAAATGTTTGAGTAATTATAAAAATAATAGCAGCTACTATTTTTTACCTCTATTATATGCACACATGACCATACATAGTCACCGCCAGAACCTTACATATGAGTATTACCTATTTTATAGGAGAATACTGAGGCTCAGCGAAGAGGAATTAGCCCCAACTAGCATGAAAGGTGAGAGTTAAACCCAGATGTGGACTGCTACTAAGTCAGTGCTTTTTCTGTTATGCCTGAGAGTGTATAAGCTTTGGGAGCCAGACCTATCTCGATTCAAAGCCCACTTCTAGCCAGAGCAAGTCACTAAGTAGTTCTCCACCTTGTTTTCTCATTCATAAAACAGGAATAATAATGCCAATTTTCCCAAGGTTTTACGATGCTTAAACTAAGATATAAAATACACGGTATAGTGCCGGGTTTATAGCAGGCAGTCAGTAATATTTTTTATCCCTCCCCTAAACTGATCCTCAGACGATGCTCACTGCCAAAGGACTGGTGTAGACTTTTGTGTGGTTCCTGAATGGCCGACTGATGAGGACCAAGCCCCACTGGCTGCCTAACTCTGCCCTAGTCCCTAGCCTGTCCCTTGGTTCATGCCGGAAGGAGCATATAATGTGCCAGAAAGAAGAAAAGAGTTTGACCTTTGGCCTTTCCTTGGCAAAAATTGTATTTTGTACTTTGCAACCCTAATGTGTGATGCTGGAAAGGTACGTCCTGGAAATTCAGAGAAATCTTTAAAAACCAACTATGGAAAATGATAGTATAGTTTTTCTCCCTATAAATTTACTAGTAATAGGTAAATTTTATGATGTTGACCAATAATAGGGTGCATGTATGCATATATTGATTTTGTATTTAGGGTCATCATCAAAAAAGAAATAAAAAAGAAACTTACTATATTTGATAAAGTCAGAAGTACCCAGAGCTGACAGAAGGTACCTAGAAAAGAAAATAAAAACAAGATTTAACACCAAGGTGGTCAAGTACTTGAAACTGAAGCTGGCGAATTTTATTCTATCACGCTCTTCAGCAACAAGCATTTATCTTGTACTGTGTGCCAAGGTCATGAGTGTCTGGTTTAACATTGAACTGTGTAGCCTATAAGTGGCTGAATTCTGGTTAGCCACTTGAGGCGGAAAGCAACTTTGAACCCCTTCTACGTCCTGTTTCTTTATCATGGATGCACCATATTCCATTCTCATCAGCTAGATCAAATAGAATTAACTAAATATTCAGTCAAATATTTCAGGCAGCCAAACTTTATTATAAGCATTAAATAAAAACTCCCCAGCACTCCCAATTTTTTTTTTACGGCTCAACTCTTTTTTTTTTTCATAGTGAAATGTATTTTATATGTCCCTTCTTTATTGTCTGTTCACCACTTGTAAACCCCATAGGGGAGGCCTTTCTTTTCTTTCTGATGTCTTCCAAATCCTAGGATTCTATCTGGCACATCATCGGTGTTCAGTAATAGGAGCAGGAAAGTGTGATGAGGTCCGGGTAAGCGGACACCAAGCAGAAAAAAGCTTTTGAGCATAAAAGAAAATATCTGATGCAGCTCAGTGGGTTGGGCATCATCCTGCAAACCAAAAGGTCACTGGCTCAATTCCCAGTCAGGGCACATGCCCACAGGCCAGGTCCTCTTTTGGGGGCGTGCAAGAGGCAACCAATTGACATTTCTCTCGCACATTGATGTTTCTCTCCCTCTCTTTCTCCTTCCCTTCCCCTATCTCTAAAAAGAAACACTAAATAAATAACCTTTTAAAACAATGTCTGATAATTTTCTTCATTTATGAAAAAATACACATATCAAAACAGGATAAACTGTTGCCATTTTTAGATAGGTAAGTTTATTGCTGCTACCCATATATACCTAACCCCTCAGAAGGTTCATTTTTATTTGCCACTTCATGTTAACTTGCTTATTCATTTGCTTATTCATTCACCTGTTTAGTGACAAGCACTGTATTAAATGCAAGCTGAATAACATACCCTCCTGTAGCTGATCAGATCTGCCTCAAGTCAACCACCTTAATCAGTGTGTCTCAATTGGTTACCACAGTTAGTAAAGCTAAAGTACAGAAGAAGCCAAGTCCAAGGTTTGATCTCTTCGTGGACCAACTAGTTTCAGGCTATAATGAGCAGATGACCTAGGAAATTAACAAAAATCATTTTACCGCCAACCACAGAATTGTGAACAAATGTTCCATAGGACCTGGCTGATTGTGGTCCGGTGGATTGAGCGTGGGCCTGTGAACCCAAGGGGTCACAGTTCTATTCCCAGTCAGAGCACATGCCCAGGTTGCAGGCCAGGTCTCCAGCCAGGTCCCCAGCTGGAGGCACACCCAAGGTAAAGATACACTGATGCTTCTCTCCCTTTCTCCTTCCTTCCCTTCATTCTCTCTAAAGATAATGAATAGCCATGGATGGTGTGGCTCAATGGATTGGTGCCGGCCTGTAAACCCAAAGGTCACTGGTTCAATTCCCAGTCAGAGCACATAATCAGATTGTAAGCTAGGTCTCCAGCCAGGTCCGTAGCTGGAGGCAGGTAAAAAGCAACCATACATTGATGCTTCTTTCCCTTTCTTCCTCCCTGTCTGTCCTTCTCTCTGAAAAATAATGAATAAAAAATCTTTAAGAAATAAAAAGTTAAATTGAAAAATGAAGATAACAAAATTTTTAATTAAAAAAAATTCCACAGGACTCCTCTGAGAAATAAAAGAGGGCTTATTCTGATATGCTTCGTAAATCAGAGAATCTAGCCCGTGGCATAAACTGAAGGCAAGCTCTAAGGTGAAAGGCTAGACTTGGGAGGAGTTGCTGATCAAAAGGCTGTTATTATATAAAATTTTATATATTATAAAATATATAAGTCCCCTTTAAGGACTTATTTAAGAAAAAAGATCAAAACTATGAGCATTAAAATGACAGCAAACTCACAACTATCAACAACAGATCAGAACCTAAAAAAAATAAAGACAAAAACTAGGCAAACAATCAGAATAGGAACAGAATCATAGGTATGAAGATCATTTGGAGAGTTTATCACCTGGGAGGGGGAAAGGGGAGAACAGGGAAAATGGTGCAGGATTTAAGAAGCGTAATTGGTGGGTACAAAATAGACAGGGGGAAATTAAGCATAATCTAGTCAATAGTGAAGCCAAAGCACTTATATGCAAGACCTATGGACATGAACTAAGGGCGGTGGGATTGCTGGAAATAAGGAGCTACTGGGAAGAGAGAGGCAAAGGAAAAAGAAATTGGGACAACTATTACAGCATAATCAATAAAAAATATACTTGAAATAAAAAGCTGGGTGGCTAGGGGAAAAGGACATAAACTTACATCATCTGTTTTCTGATTGGTGGTGGTGGTGGGATTTTCAGGGATCTGCTGACCCTATGGTCAGCAGGTGGGGTTGTGAGATGAGAACAGTGGGCAGTTTCAAGGGACTCATAGTCAGCAGGTACAGTCATGGGATGTGGCCAACAGATGGGGCCGTGAGATGTTTTCAGCAAAGGGGGTGAGGGAGCCAAGGCAGGGCCAGTGCCTCAGTTTCTCTTCGATTCTGCCAAATAAACTAGCAAAACAAGTTTTGTAGTGAAAACATGCCAAGAATGTTGTTTGCCAGAGGAAGTCAGCGTTTAACCTGCAAAACGGCTTTGTCACTTAAGCAAGGCCAGAGACCAAGTTGTAGAAGGGTCCATATACTCAGCACAAGTTATGATGTCAGAATCCTCAGAATGTGCACGTAATCCAATTCGCTGTCTCCACAAGGGTTGCTGCGGCACAAGCCATCACCAGGACAGACACAGCACAGAGCTCACTGATGATCGTGGGCCAAAGGCACCATCTTTGTAGGTGAGGAACATGTGTACACATTGCGTGCTACTGAATTGAGAAATGTTCCCAAGCAAAGGCAAGCTGAAGAGTAGAAACTGAAAGGGACGGAGCTTAGGGGTGGGGGAAAGGGGATTAAGGACGTCACAGCCACGCTGCAAATTTTAGTGAATAGTGAATTGTGGTCCCTGGGAAAGTGCAGTTAAGGGTTGATTAAACATTGGGTCAAATCTGGACTCCTGTTCTTCCTGCTAAAACCAATTTCTTCTGCAATTTCTCTTCCTCAGGCAAGGGCATCTCCATTCCTCTAGTTTGCTCAGGTCAAAAACCGAAGAGCCATTCTTGACCCCCCTTTTTTGCTCAGATAGCCCACATCCAATCCAGAATCGACTCCTCACTTTCCAGGATAGTCACTCCTTCGCCTTCCAATCAAATTACTACAAAGTCTCAAATACCATCTCCCTGCTTCTTCCCTTGCTCTACCCCAGCCCACCTTGTCAGTGCAGCAGCCTGAGTGATCTTTATTAAAGAAAATTACCCAAAGCTTGCTAGTTCGATTCCCCAGCCAGGGCACATAACCAGGTTGCAAGCCAGGTCTCCAGCCAGGTCTCCAGCCAGGTCCATGGCTGGAGGCAGGTGAAAGGCAGCCATACATTGATGTTTCTCTCCCTCTCTCCCTCTCTCCTTTCCTTTCTCTCTGTAAATAATAAATAAAATCTTTAAAAAAGAAAAGAAAATTACATTATGCCATTTAGTTACTCAAAACTAGGGTGATTTTCATTTCATTCAGGATAAAGGCCAAAGATCTTTCAACAGCCTGCATGGTCTGTGTCCCTGCTGTGTCCTCTCCCACCTGAGACCCGACCACGTCCCCCCTCGCTGCTCTTGTCTGCTTGCTATTTCTTGAACACTGGAGATGCATTCCAGCCTTTGCAATGGCTTTTTTTTTCCTCTTGCAATGGTTGTGTCTGCTTCCTCCAGATATCCACATGGTTAATACCACCCCCAAGTTATTCAAATGTCAATCTTCCCAGTGAGATCTACTGGCTATCGCGTTTTAAATTGAAACCCATCCTCCTGAATATTTCTGATCCCCTTCACTTGATTCTACCTTTTCTCCCTATGGTTTCTAATACCTAACATGGTATATAACTTTTGTTATTTATTATATGTATTTGCTTGTATATGTCTCCTCCTGTGATGGTTAATTTTATATGTCAGCTTGACTGGCCCACAAGGGTGCCCAGATATTTAGTCAAATATTATTCTGGGTGTTTCTGTGAGGATGTTTTTGGATGAGATTAACATTTAAATCAGTAGACTGAGTCCTAATGTGGGTGGGCCCCATCTGATGAGTTAAAGGCCCGAATAGAACAAAAAGCCTTCCTCTGCCTGACTGCCCTCCAACTAGAATATCAGCTTTTTCCTGATGTTAGACTCATAGTGAGGCATCAGCTCTGCCTGGATTCCGGCCTGTAGGTCTTTGAACTGGAGCCACACCATTAGCTCTCCTAGATCTCCAGTTTGCCGATTCACTTGTCAGCCTCCAAAATTTGTTTCTCTGGAATACCCTGACTAATACCCTCCCCATCACACTTGAACGAAAGAGGACAAGGACCTAAGAGCCCCTGCATGTTTACTGCTATAAATTGTCTATACTTTTCACTGCTCTGCCCCAGCACTTCTGACCAGCCCTGGCACAGACAGCACTAGGTACATGTTTATTGAATAAATGAAAAAACTAACAGGTAATAAGGTGACTCTCTTTAGACATATAATGAATGCAATCATGTCTGTTTTATTACATACTCAAGAGCTATAGGCTTTATATCTAATAACTGAGCCAAAAATCAAAGAATGATCTTCCTGCACATGCCTCATAGAAAGTAATTCTGGATGTGCGTCACATTTTATGCTGGCTTCACACATGCTGCTAGCCACACTTTCCTTGTGGGGTCCATGTGATAAGCCAGACATAGCAATCTACAAGCACTGATAGACTTTGAGTGCATGGGACCCGTAGTATAAGGAAGTCTTAGATAAGGAAAATCATGGCATTCCTCTGGACTTGGAAATAGTCAAAATCCCTCTTGGGAAACAAAAAAGCATCCGTGGCCATGGGCAGCTCAGAGAGATCGGAGCTCAAGGCCAAAGGCAAATGTCATTAGCCATCAGTTTGCTCTGCAAAAGGGAAAGAATATTGTGATTCAGTGGTGGTGTTTCTGAATGGCCTGTCTTTCCACACACAGGGTTAGATGTGTGAGAGAAGAAAGAGAAAACAAAGAAGATAAGGAAAAAGGAGAGGAAGACACTGTAACTGCCATGTTGATTAGAAGCAGAGGGCAGAGCTGTCCAAAAAAAGAATGACAGAGAGACAGCAATAGGAGATAGAATCTCAATGCAGAGGGAAAGGGCTAGGCCAAGAGCTCTCCCAGAGATTAAGATAGCTCCTGAAAACAACGTTGTGTGTGTGTGTGTGTGTGTGTGTGTGTGTGTGTGTGTGTGTGTTGGAGGTGAGAAAGAAGAGACTTCTTGTCCTCCATAAATACTCTTGAACGTGTCTCCATGCTAATAAGCAAGAGCACCTAGAGAGGAAGAGGACAAATGAACACACACAGAGAGCAGCCAAGCAGATCCCTGTGTATCCCCAAAGTCACTTCACATGGCCCCTAGCAGCTTTTCCCACAGTTGTTTTACAAAGTGCCAGTTGCGGGGAGAAGGGATAAAGAAGTTAAACATAGTTAAATAGGTTTCTGTAGAACGTCCTTTAGCATCCTGAGGTGAATCATGACTGGCTAAATGGGAGATGCTAGAGGCAGAATTGCCTCAGCTTCACTCACCAGGAAGCACCCTGTGTATTGAGCTGCCCTCCAAGCTGGGACTGGGGTTCAGTGGGATGCCCTGTTTCTGAGAAAAGCTAACACTGGGATCTTATCAAGATTGTGCTAACTTTAAAAGAGAAAGCACATTTCTGATGACGGATGATTGGGGCACAGCATCAGTAGCTTGGGTGCAATACTGCAGCACAGAAACTACCCTGTGGGATCTTTAGGCTCCTGGGTTGTTGTTGAAATCATTCACATCCTTGAATTTGAAAAGGAAGCTGTCGCTGTCATCTCAGCAACATTCTGCATAAATGAATCTCTAAGAAAAGATCTGGAGATCCCTGCTACATTTATCCAGGGGAAAGGCAATAACCCAGTAAACGCAGTTGACAGGGCTTGGATTTTTTTTCAAGAGGTGGCTTTGGTGGTTTGAGATTTATCGGGAAAAGTAGATGCAACTGATGAAAAACGATCAATATGACATTGTGTTTGACATACAGTTTATGCTCAACAAATGTTGGTACTAAAAAATCAATGGCAGTTTTGAGTGTTTTTTTTCTATTTCAAAGAACTAATTTCTGATCACAGTATATTGTTTTAGATTTTATGTAGCTGGTGAAGTTGAATGGTTTTAGCAGTTTTCTCCAATTTATATCCCTGGAAATTGTTAGTTAATGAAGTCTGTGAGCATTTAAGTGAGATCTACTGCCTTTCAGCTTTAATGTTCAGAATCCCATAAAGGAAAATTATAGGGGATTGTAAAATTCATCACTGTCAGAAGCCAGATGGTACCTACCTAGATAGGGGAAGAATTGCTGTGTTCTCAGCTGGGCCAATAAAATAAGCTGAAACAATAACAAAGTGCAAGATCAGGTTCCTTTCGGCCACCCAGTCTATTCTCGCATGCTTATTATGGATAACCCGGTTAAGCTTTTGATTTTCAGCCTGATTTTCCCTTCTGGTTTCTCTCTGCCATGATTTTGTATGTCTTTATTTGTCATTGCCCATTATTGGCCCACTGTTTCCTTCCTGGATCTCAGATCATCTAGCTAATCCCCTGTCCCTGCCATGAACCCAGCATTTTCTAGAACTCATTTTGTCAAGACCAACCATACAGGAGGGTTTCATTGGAGCTTCATGTCTACCCCAGGCTCATTTGTTAGCTTCCGCATTCATGCATGAATGGGAAATGTTTTCTCAGGCTGGCTATTATCTTTTTGCACTACCAGTAAAAGGTTTTACCTATCAGAACACCTTTAATGAAAACTATAAATCTTAACCTGAGGGAACAGTTAATGTTAAAGGTTTTCTTTTCCTGCCTTCTGACCTCTATTGCAGCATTAGTCAGGGCATAAGATGTTGTAAGGACACAAACTATTGTGAACCACAATGTAAATATTCAAATATTTATTGAACTTGACATTTTATATCACTCTACCCTTCTCAAACATTGAGAGCTTAGAGAAAATGGTGGCCCACATATAGCACTAGCAGAACCGTGTTTTATTATGATAAATAAATCATAGGTTTTAGAGTGAGAATTTCCTCAAACACTGCAGCACAAAAACCAGAAATGATGAACGATAGGGCTCGCACCTGTGAACAGTAGCAAAGATAAAAAACGGTGGGGCCCTGGCTGATGGCTCAGTGAATAGGTGCCAGCCTATAAACCCAAAGGTCACTGATTCAATTCCCAGCCAGGGCACATAATCAGGTTGCAAGCCAGGTCTCCAGCCAAGTCCATAGCTGGAGGCAGGTGAAAGGCAACCATACATATACTGATGATTCTCTCTCTTCCTTCTTCTCTCCTTGCCCTTCTCTCTAAAAATAATGAATAACATTCATCCAATTATTATTCATTATTTTTAGAGAGAAGGGCAAGGAGGGAGGAAGAAAGGGAGAGAATCATGAATATAATACAACAACAATAAAATTAAATTTTTAAAAAAGGAAAAGTTTTAAAATAAAAGAAAAATATCAATAAATAATAAATAAATAAAAATAATGACCAAAAAAAAAACAATGGGAACTGACAAAGACATGCCCCTTGTGTGTTGTGTCAAAGGCCTCAAAATCCTAACTAAGGCTTTGAATGACGACTCTGACAAGTTAGGATATATTGATAGCAGCAGTGTAAATTATTACCTGAAAAGTAAGAAAATGACTTTGGAGAAGCTCTTTAGCCTGTTATTTGCTGAATGCTTTTGCAGAAAAGACTTTACATTAAAAATGCCCAACCGACAACTCCCAGTGCACAGTGTTCTAGCTTTATGACAAAAATTGAACAATATGACATCAAGTTTTAGTGCCATCCCTGAGGTCTTATCTAAACAATTCTATGTCCCAAGCTCCAGACCTCTGCATCCAGCTGTTCTTCAGCACATGTCAGTAACGGGACATCATAAGGATGATCCCGAGCCCCAGTGCAATAATAAATTATATTTTGTATACATGGATGTCTGCCATTATTATTTTCTATGCTTTTCTATATATCTGAAATAGTTTGCTTTTGAAACAAGTTACTGCTGTAAAAGAAACGAACAAAAAACAAAAAACACTGAGCTGATGAGTATCATGGGTTGGTGAACATTTGATTTAAACAACAAAAAAATTAAATTTAAAAAATAAAATAAAGTGAAATGTAAGTAGGCGTTCACACATGTTATAAGCTTCTCTTTTAGGTATCAGTACCAGGCAACTCTCCAAAGCAATTCCTTCCCCAAAGAAACTGAGTCTCCTTGGTTTTACTCTCTAAGAATGATTTTTAAGGAGCATAAGCAAAAAGCTTTGGAATTCTTGAGTACATTTTAAAGAGAATTTAGCAACTCAAAGTGAAAAAATACATGTAGAATGTAGGAAAATATAAAAATGTAGGAAATAAAAAATGTAGGAAAATATAAAAGTATTTTCCAAGGCACTTGTCATGATGCAATATAATGGCAACTGCCATAGGATTGTGTATTTTTGTGGTGCTCAGTAGGTTTTGTTTATTTAGATTGACTTCTGTGACAGTTTGGAAATGTTTTAAATTTTCAAGTTGTTGTAAATGTACCAATGTTTCTGGAACTATTTCCATGAGGCATGTTCTGAAGTATTCCTGGATAGTGGAAAATATTTATAGAAGACAAACAGGAAGGCAATGAGCATCAGAAAATATCTACAAATGCACCAATCAAGTTAACTCAAATTAATATTGCTGATAAAAAAAGTAATTTGCTCCTGACTTGAAATGGTGAAAATAATTACTTTATTTATTAGAATTTATCCAAATAATATATTTTTAGAGCAAACACTCTGATTGGGACAACCTTTGCCTGAGAAAATGAGAACTATTTACTGTTCTTCATCTGAATAATTTATTTCGATAATTTCTGAATATGTTTTCCTGAAGCTACTTCCAGGATAGTAAAAAAGAGGCCAAATATGTATACACACACACACATATATACATAGACACACACACACACACGTACATGTATGTATGTATATGTATATATGTATACATATATGTATGTATATATGTATATATGTGTGTATATATATATATATATATATACTTAATCACACCTGTGAGGATTTTTTTCTACCATTGAAGGTTATAAGCTTAATTACAAAAGAAATGCACGTACATATTAGAAAATTTAGAATATATGGAATACAATGGATAAGTGAATAAAATTAACTTAAATTTTTATAATAACACTTCGATATATGTCTTTCCATATGTTTTCCATGCTTAAGCTCAAGCACATGTGCACACAAGCACCCAAATAAAATCAACTGCTAAAACTTTGCACAAAAACACAGAAGCCAAAGTAATAATGATCAGTATTTGGTAGTATGGTTGGCTAAAAAGTACTGCTTAATATTAAGTTTCTTAGAATTTTAAGTGTAGGTGGGATCCAATGAAGAAAAAAGTCCAAGTTTTTCTTTAATACCATTAAGTTTGCCTGAGTTGTACTAGTAATGCTTTTGTACTTTTTATGTTTATTATATCCTCCCTAAAATGAAAGCATTCTCATAACATTTGCCAAGAATAGATTGATGGGTTTTTGTTTTCGTGGTTGTTTGTTTTAAGTGAACTGCTTGACTTGAAATCTGAGGACCACTCTTTATGGTCTTAACCATTATTTTAAAATCAATTCTGTTATTTTTGAAGATAACTCTAGTAATTATATCTACAAAAAAATCAGTTCTCAGTGCAGTGGAATTAAGAATGTTTATTGTGGCCCTGGCTGGTGGCATAGTGGATAAGGCACCAGCCTGAAAACCCAAAGGTCGCTGGTTCGATTCCCAGCCAGGGCACATAACCGGGTTGCAAGCCAGGCCTCCAGCCAGGTCTGTAGCTGGAGGCAGGTGAACGGCAACCATACATTGATGCCTCTCTCTTTCTCTCTCTCCCTTCCCTTCTCTCTAAAAATAATAAATAAAATCTTTAACAACAACAAAAAAAAGAATGTTTATCGTTTACTTATGTTTTCCCATCTGTATTTACTAATGTTTCATAAAGGGCATATGGTATTAATTTTATAATCAGAAAAAGAAATTATTTAAAAAGAAGTAACAATGGATTGGTCCACTTTCTACCTGATGTAGAACCACATTAGAACCCTAGGTTCCAGAAATAACAGACTTATTTCATTTATTTTAATGACAAATCTTTGAGGTCAAACTCCCAGGGTTTGTTCCATTCCTTGCAAAACAGCATAAGTGGAAATTTGGTTTTCCTTTTTGGGTAACATTTCTACAAAGCTTGCTGATAAAGCTCTTTAATTTTACTTTCTGCAAAACAATTATTTCTGGACCTAAACTGAGATGGAGCTGATAATGGGTCTCAATTCTTCAACTTCAGAGCAGAAACTAAAGTCATAAAGTCCTGAAATACTCTCCAAGGCCCAGTCCCATCAAGCTAAAATAGCCCTTGGAAGCATGTGCTGAAACTTGCAGCCTGTATTGCCTTCATGTTGTCCATTTTTTACCTTCTGTTAAAGCCACAGCAACTTGGGAAAGGCAGAGGAGATTCTTCAGCTAATCTCCACATGAGCCTTGAAAAATTATTTCCTTTCAGGGAAGCATCTTCCAGACCAAAAGAAATGAGTGATAAATTTTAAAAAATTAACTGAGACAGACTTATGTAAAAATGAATGGATTTGAATTTATTTCAAAGCATGCTAACTTTTAACTGTGTGTAAGAGTTTTTGTTTGTTTGTTTGTTTTAATGGCACCACCAATGTGTGCCATTAAAAAAAACCAAGGTGTGCCCTGGCTGATGGCACAGTGGATAAGGCGCCAGCCTGCGAACCCAAAGGTCACTTGTTTGATTCCCAGCCAGGGCACATAACCAGATTACAAGCCAGGTCTCCAGCCAGGTCTGTAGCTGGAGGCAGATGAAAGGCAACCATACGTTGATGCCTCTCGCCCTCTCTTCCTCTCTCCCTTCCCCTCTCTCTGAAAAATAATTTAACATTTTTAAATCTTAAAAAAAAACAAAAAACCAAGGTATCTCTTAAATTTGTCTCCTCCTATCAGTGGAAAGCCCTTTTGCTGTGTTAGTTGACGTCAGTACAATTCAACCTATGTTTATTGAATAAGCCTAATATATGCTTAATGCTTAAACAGATGGAAGAACCTCTACTAACCTACCCACGTGCTCTTCATGTGACATCCCACACAAGCTGCCCTGATAGAAATCACACCATAACTCTAATGGTCTATCTCTGTTTTTGATTCCAGCTGTGAAAGTTCAGAGTGAGCTGGAGAATGTAAGCCTACTTTAAAGCACACGAGAAATCCACTGGCACAAAATAAAAGCTGTACTGTTTATTAAGGTTGTGCAAATAGCTGTTAAACTTAGTTCTCTCTGCATTGCTTTTATTTATTTATTTTTTTAATGAAGACAATTCTTCGCAAAATTGCCAAGCTAAGGCAGAAGGAAACTTTCTCAATCTTTGTAATGCTTTCATCAGATAACCAATACAAAATATCTTCTAGAATAATCTGCCTCCTCAGACTTTGGAGTTTGTCCTTGAGGAGTTAGAGATAAACAAATATGGCCTTAATAAATCTATCTAACATTCTAAATACACAGTTTCTGGTTCTTTTTCCCTTTACGGCAGTAGGCCAGGCTTCACCAACAATTCAGATATTTTGGCCTTTCTCAAAAATGTCATTGCCCCCTGGCCATGTGGCCCAATTGATTAGAGCATCATTCCTTGCACCCAAAGTTTGCGGGTTCTGGGCAAAGACCTAGTTGTGGGTTCAATCCGTGGTCAGGGGTGCGTACGGGAGGCAACTGATCAATGTTCCTCTCACATCCATGTTTTCCTTTTTTCTCTCTCTAAAATCAATAAACATACCTTCAGATGAGGATTATTTTTTTTAATGTCATTGCATCAAGAATATTATGCCTTGGCAAACTGTGGCTGAAAATTAAGATGCTTTGCAGTAGTTTTGCCATCATTAAAAATCAGCTGCCTTCTGGGAAAACTGATAACGCATCTTTGACTGGGTACTGAGTTTGGACTAAAAAGAATCCCATGAAGAGGGAAATGTTTGCCTTCCAAAGAGCAAAATGCTGGAGAAAGGAACTAAACCAGACTTTTGGCGCCATTTGCAAACAAGCATGGGGGAGTTGTGTTTGGGGCAGGAATGTTTAGAGGGTTTGTTTGTTTTATCGTTGTTGAGGGTTTAGGATGTTTGTTTGCCTTCCCTATACTGGCATTTCGCCCTTATATTAGTCTGCTCAGTCTGCCAGAACAAGTACCACAGCCTGAAGGAGGAGGAGGTGGCTCTTCAACACAGAAATTTGTTTTCCCCCAATTCTGGAGACTGGAAGTTTGGGATCAAGGAGTCAGCAGGTTTCTCCTGAAACCTCTTTCCTTGGCTTGTAGTTGGCTGTCTTTTCCTGGTATCTCCCCTCTGTGCGATACTCCTTTTCCTGTGAGAACAGTCATATCAGTTAAGGATCCACCCTAAGGATCCCATTTTAACTTAATTACCTCTTTCAAGGCCCTGCCTCCAAATACAATCACATACTGAGGTACCAGGAATTGGACTTCAACACAGGAATTTGGAAAGAACACAATTCAGCCCATAATAACCCTGATCAGGGTCCTCTGGCCAAATCCATAGGATCTTGTCTCTCTGAAGGCCAGGAAAAAAAAAAGTAAGTGGGAAGCTACTTGTGATTTTTTTCACAAGGTCTAGCTGGCTGCTGCAGCAACTTTTTTTGGTTTTCCCCTCCTTCAACATGGAAGAATTAAAAAGTTCACTGAGAACTTTGAGCATATTTTGCTTTCTTTCCCTACATTTCTTTGAATTTCTCCCAAGTAAAAACATGCCAATGTCCATCTGCATATCACAATTAGGAAGTCACTCTCCTTGTGTTTGCATATCAGTGATAGGAAAGGGCTGATCAGTGCATCTTGTCAGCCAGGGACTTTTTAATTGGCAGACACCTTGGAGATCACCTACCATTTGTTGAGTACCCACAATGTACCTAAAGCTGAACCAGAGTAGACCTGTTCTCTCATTTACTTCTCATAGCAGCCCTGGGAAGTGGGTGCCATTATAGACTCAATTTTGCAGATGTGATCATAGAATTATACGTAGACGAGTTTGGTAATGTGTGGAAAGTCCTAGTGCTTAGTGCATTGGGGAGCGAGGGCTTGAACCCAGGTGGTCTCATTCCAGACCTGAGCCCTTAATCTCTGCACAACCTTTCCCTAACTCTGTTGACACAGAAGAAAAACCTGAAAGTAGAAAGCGAACTGTAGTTTTATGAGTATCAATATAGAAAAAAATCATCTTAGGGCCTCACAGAAGACCTGGATTCTAGCTTCAACTCTTCTAACTCTTGTTAGCTGATCTTGACTTAGTAAAGTAACCTCTCTGAGTTTGTATTCCCAATTATGTAAAATGGGAAAATTGGATTAGATGCACACTTCCTAAACTTATAGACTGAAATTCCTAAGAAGGTATTCTTTGTATTTTGCAACCCTGCACATGCACACACATTTGCACGCGTGCACACACACACACACACTGGTGCACTGAATAATTGAAACAAATGTTCATAAAACACTCACACTATATGTGAATGCCTTCAAATATTTTTATTTATTCTAATCCTTTTAAATACTGCTGTGCCCTACTCAATTATGTCTGTCAAAAAAGTAAACTAGTTCTGTTAGCCTTCATGGATTTTATTTGCAGCCTCTTATTTTAAATGCACAGTCATCAGAGAAATGCAGATTTAAACCGCAGTGAAATTCCACCTCGCAACTGTCAGAAGGGCATCATCAATAAATCAACAAATAAGTGTTAGTGAGGATGCAGAGAAAAGGGACCCCCGGTGCACTGTTGATGGGAATGCAGATTGGTGCAGACACTGTGAAAAACAGTAGGGGAGGATCCTCAAAAAATGTAAAATATCTCCCCCAACAACTTGAGGAGGATGGGGGCAAGGCTCCACAGCACCATGGATGCCCAGAGGCAGGGAGTCAACTTCTACTTTGACCCATCTGACTTGGGGGCAGGGGGTAGGGGGAGCAAGCTGCAAAACTGCCTCCCTCAGTATTGTTAGAGACACAAAAAGAACTATTAGACTACAAAGGCATTGGATTAGGGCTCTTGAAATGAGCCACAGGTCATCAGAGTTTGCTAAAATTCTTAACAACACAGAGGATTTTGTTCAGGAATTGCTGTCTGTTCCAGGCAACTACAAGGAGGTTTTTGTGAAAGGAAATGGAACTGGCCAGTCAGTGCTGTCCCCTTAAACCTAACTGGCCCCAAATCAGGAAAGTGTGCTTTGTGGTGACAGGAGGTCAGCTAAAGCCACAGAAGAAGCCAGGAAATTTAGGACTATGAATATCATCCTCCCTAAACTTGGGGGCTATCCAAATGTTCTAGACCCAAGCACCTGGCCCCTCAGTCCTGACGCCTTCTGTGTGTATTACTATCCCCAGAGATTGTGCATGGTGTGGGGTTTGACTTTATCTCTGGCATTAAGGGAGCAGTGTTGGTTTGCAACATGACTTTAAACCAATGGACATTTCCAAATTGGGTGTGGTATTTATGGTATTTACTAGTTGCACAGAAAAACATTGGCTCCGCGGGGGTCATGGTGGAGGTCATCTGCAATGACCCGCTGGGGTTCGCCCTCAGAGAGTGCCTCTCGGCCCTGGAGTACAAAGTGCAGACTGGAAACAACTGTTTACACAACACACCTGCCTGCATCAACATCTACAACATGGTCTTGGTCCTGGAGTAGATTATGAACAATGGCTGCTCCATGGAGAAGCTTAGCTCCATCAAATCACTATTGGTTTATGATATCAGTGATAATTCAGGGGGATTCTGTGTCTATCCAACAGAACCCCAGAATAGAAGCAAAATGAATATTCCATTCCACGTTGGCAATGCCAAAGGGGATGGTGTTTTAGAAAAAAATCATTATTTTTTAAAAAGGTTTTATTATTTTCTAAGAGAGGGGAAGGGAGAAGGGCAGAAAGGGAGAGAAACATCAATGTACAATTGCCTTTCACCTGCCTCCAGCTACAGACCTGGCTGGAGATCTGGCTTGCAACCTGGTTATGTGCCCTGGCTGGGAATCAAACCAGCGACCTTTGGGTTCGCAGGCAGGTGACTTATCCACTATGCCACCAGCCAGGACTAGAAAAAAATAATTCTTGATAAAAGCTCATTTTTGTTTGTTTTCATTTAGCTCCAGATAAAGTTCTTGGCTAAATATAATCTCCTGAAAAGGATAGATCTGTGGAGGAATCCAGGTCTCTCAGTGTAATACGGGCACCATCAAGGATACTCAGAGCTGGCAGCCTTCATGAAAAAATTTTTTTGGGAGTTGCATCAGCTGTGAACACATTTTAACCCAACATATACTCTACCCTTGCACAATGTCCATAACTTAAATTAACTTAATGGCTATGTATGGTGTCAAATTGGTACTTGACTTATTGGGGGACCACTTTATGAATTTATATATATATAAATTTATATATATAAATGTATAATTGCTATCTGTACACCTGAAATAAATACTGAATGTCAACTGTAATTGAAAAATTAAAAAATTAAATACATAGTCATTTATTTGAAGCAAATGGATATTACATATTATAGGGAACATCCGTTTTACCTCCAGTCTGAGCTGATTGCATAATAGTAATCATAATAATAATAATAATCACTTCCACATACTGTATATCTTCCATGTGTCAGAGGTTTAATATACTGTATCTCTTATAGTTTATAGGTTATAAGTATTATTATCTCTGATTTATAAGTAAGAAGATCAAGGTTCAGATTAAGTAACTTGCTTAAGGCCACATAGGTATTAAGTGGCAGAGCTGAGATATAAATTAAGGTCATTCTAATTCCAAAGTCCTTACATACAACATTTTTTTTATAGGAAGCTATATGTATATAGGGGTCAAGAAGGAAAAGTGAGGTCTGGAAGCTGCAACAGATGAACATAATTACTTCCCTAATTGTTCGCTATCCCTAGTGGAAATAACTCTGAAGGTATTAATCTACCATCATCAGTAGCAGTGATTAAAGTCAATACCTGGGAAACTTTTCCTATTTCCCTCAACCCAGGTCACTCCAAGATCAGAGTTAAATCTAAGTCTCTGGGGGTTGGACCCAGGCCTCTGTTTCTGAAAGCTCCCAATTGATTTTGATATGTAGCCAAGACTGGAACTTTTGCTGTAAAGTCTTGGTTAAAGAAATTAGCCCTGGCTGGTAGCACAGTGGATAAGGCGCCAGCCTGCGAACCCAAAGGTCACAGGTTTGATACCCGAGCCAGGGCACATAACAAGGTTGCAAACCAGGTCTCCAGTCAGGTCTGTGGCTGGAGGCAGGTGAAAAGCAACCATACATTGATGTCTTTCTCCCTCTCTGCCTCTCTCCCCTCCCCGCTTTCTTTCTAAAAATAATGAAATAAAATCTTAAAAAAAAAAAAAAAATTAAAGAACTGTAGTAGTTTTTCTATTTTATTCCCTGCAAATAAGATTGGAAAGCTTCTTCAACTGTTTTCACAAGGCTGATATAAAAGACATTTGCTATTTCTTTGGAGCACACACAAAAATATTTAGGTAACCTTGTGTCTGGTGTTCAAAACCAGATGAAATAAAGAATACTAAGGGGATATATGGAGAGATTTTACAAACACCTATATCTGTGATACTTCACAAGTCAGCCCACATAAATATTTTGGACTTTTAAGTCATTTTTTTATTTTTCAATTATAGTTGACATACATTATTATATTAGTTTCAGGTGTACTACCCAGCAATTAGACATTACATAACTTACTAAGTGATCATCCCTATAAATCACACACCCATCTGACACCATCTGTAGTTATTAAAATAAAATATTAATGATATTACCATGACTGCTACATCCCTATGACTATTCTGTAACAATTCATTTGTACTTCTCAACCTCTTCACCTTCTCACCTATCCCCCTACCCTCCCTATAATCTGGCAACCATCAAGATGTTCTCCGTATCTATGAGTGTGCTTCTGTTCTGGTTTTTTGTTTATTTGTTTTTAGATTCAGTTGTTGTTAGATATGTATTTTTTCCATTTTATTATTATTTTTTAAGATTTTATTTTTTCATTATTTTTAGAAAGAGGGGAAGGGAGAGAGGTAGAAAGGGAAAGAGACATCAATATATGGTTGCATTTCACCTGCCTCCAGCCACTCCCTGCCTGGAGACCTGGTTTGCAACCTGGTTATGTGCCCTGGCTGGGGAATCAAACCTGTGACCTTTGGGTTCGCAGGCCGGCGCCTTTATCCACTGTGCTACCAGCCAGGGCTCTATTTTTTCCATTTTATTAGTCACATTTTATATACATTTTTTCTGCTGCGGCTTAAAGAAGACCCTGTAATATTTCATGTATTTTGGATTTTGGTGATGAACTCCTTTAGCTTTTTATTGCCTGGGAAGCTCTTTATCTGTCTTTTGATACTAAATGATAGCTTTGCTGGGTAAAATAATCAAGGTTTTAGGTCCTTGCTTTTCATCACTTTGCATATTTCTTGCCAATCCCTTCTGGCCTGCAAAGTTTTGTTGAGAAATCAGCACACAGTCTTAAGGGAGCTCCTAACTGGGAGTTACTCCAGTTAGGTAACTAACTGCTTTTTCCTTGCTGCTGTTAAGATTCTCTCGTTGTCGCTAACCTTTGTCATTTTAATTATGATGTGTCTTGGTGTGGGCCTCTTCCGGTTCATCTTGTTTGGGACTTTCTGTGCTTCCTGGACTTGTGTGTCTGTTTCGTTAACCAAGTTACGGAAGTTTTCTGTCATTATTTTTTCAAATAGGTTTTCAATTTCTTGCTATCTGTCTTTTTATGGCACCCCCATGATGCCAATTTTGGTATGCTTGAAGTTGTCCTAAAGGCACTTTATATTATCCTCTTTCTTTCTTTCTTTTCTTTTCTTTTTTCTTTTTTTTGTATTCCTTTTTCTTTTTGCTGCTCTGATTGGATGGTTCTTGCTTCCTTATAGTCAAAATAATTTATTTTATTCTCAGCTTCATCTGCTCTACTGTTGATTCCCTATAAAATATTCTTCATTTCAGTTAGTGTTTTCTTCATTTCTGACTGTTATTTTTTATGCTGTTGATGTTCTCACTAAATTTATTGAGCATTCTTATAACCAGTGTTTTGAACTCTGTATCTAATACATTGCTTATCCCCATTTTTAGGTCTTTTTATAGAGTTTTGTTCTGTTCTTTCATTTGCTACGTTTCTTTGTCTCCTCATTTTGGCAGCCTCCTTGTGTTTGTTTCTATGTATTAAGTAGAGTTTCTATGTCTCCCAGGCTTGGTAGAATGACCTAATGTAGAAGGTGTCCTTTAGGGTTCAGTGGCACAGCCTTCCCGATCACCCAAACTGGGCACTCAGGGAGCATCCCCATGTAGGCTATGACACCCTCCTTTTGTAGTTGAGCCTTGATTGATGTTGGCATGTCAATGTGAGAGATTTACCACTAGGCTGATCAGGGGCAAGAGCTAGCTGTAACCACCGAACACTGACCTTCGGCCACTCTTCTCACTTCCACCCTCCTTGGAGGATCAGCTGTGCAAGGGCCCATCCCAGAAAGCAGGACTTCCTTCAGCAGGGCTGTGGTACCCACTGAATCTGGCCTTGAGTGTGTCACTTGTGGAGGTGGTTGGCTGGTGCTTTGGCAAGGTCTGAAGCTGTCTGTGGGGTGCCCCCTGCGAGGTGCAGGCCAAAGTCAGTCACCACTTATGTTCTTCCCCAGGACCACTGCGCATGAGCTGCAAAGCAATCTTTAGATGGCTGCTAATTGTGTGGGCTTAGAGGTGCCCATGCAAAAAGCTAAGCAGTGAACCAAGGCAGCTGCTGCTAATGTCACATCTCTGGCCACTTAATGAAAGGTATGGGGCACACTGAGGCTGGATTCTGCTTGTTTGAGAAATTTTAGGAAAATCTAAAGCATGAACCAAGACAGGCCGTTCCTATGGAAAAACCAGTGGAAACAGCTTGATTGGGCCTACAAGTTGGGTGGGGCTGGGTTTCCAGGAATTACCATCATGGGGCAAACAGTATGAGTCAGGTTGATGGGGTCTCTCATATGGCACCCACCTGCTGGTTCAGTGTGGGAAGAGCTCATCAAAGGAACAATGACCTCTGCCAGCATTTGTGTCTTGGAGAAAGCTTCTCTGCCCCAGCTTTCACCCTGGTGCTGAATAATTTAGATCCTCCCCAAATATTTCTGGTGTCTTTCAAGCTGCTACATCAGTGCTAGAACTCAGAGGGAGTGGGTCTGAGTAAGTCCATCCATAGGCCCTTTAAGAGGAACTGCCTGGAACTCCAAAAGCCTCTGTCTCTCTCAGCCTCAATCCTCGCTGGTTTTTACAACCAGAAGTTATAAGGATTGCACTTCCTGGCACTGGAACCCTGAGCTGAGGGTACTGGTGTGGGGCTGGGACCCCTCATTCCTCAGAGAGGACCTCTACAACCATGATATCCCTGCCAATATCTATCTGCCACATGTGCTCGTTCCATGTCTCCACCCATCGTGCCAGTTTTAACGTGGCTCTTCTTTAATTCTCTAGTTGTAGGACTTTCATTCAGCTCAATTTCAGGCAGTTCTGAATGGTGGTTGTTCTGTAGTTTAATTGTAAATTTGATGTGGTTGTGGGAGGAGATGAGTACCGCATTTACCTATGGCACCATCTTGACCAGAGTTCATCATTTTGAAAGTCATTTTTTATATAGCCAGAGAAATTAGTTATTGAATTAATCAGAGGTAGCCATTGGCCAGGTTGACCTAGGACATTGTAGGAAAAAACAGACAGACTTTAAGGTAACTATAAATATTATAAGCCATTTTCTTAAAAGGAGCTCCGATGAAATATTTCCACTTTTTTTTCACATGGATTTTAGTAGCACTGATAAAAAGCAAGGACCTTCTTTCACATCACTTTTGCATCAGAATAGAAAGCTATCTTTTTAGTAACCTCTCACCCACCCTGATTTTAGACCTGCGGTATTACAGTGTGTGTTCGATGCATGCCATTTGAAAACATAACTGATCCACACTTAATTTCCTTCTGTTCTATGCCTGATTCTCTAAAACAAGGCTGTATCATATGCTTGGGGTTTTTCCATGTCTCAGGAGACATAATGTCATCAATATTATGTACAATTTTCATTTTTCTAATAACAAAATTAATTATTCTATTCTGAAAGCCACCAGCAAATGGCAAGTCCTGACTATAGCCCAGGCCAACATAGAGGCGACCTGCTTCCGTCCTGTCCTCAGAAACAGTGCTCAATGTTTGCTTACAGGCTGACGTGGCTGCACTTCTGAAGCCAATATCGGAAAAGATTCAGGAAATCCAAACTTTCAGAGAGAAGAACCGGGGCAGTACAATGTTTAACCACCTCTCAGCCGTCAGTGAAAGCATCCCCGCCCTTGGATGGATCGCTGTGGTGAGTCCAGATGGAGGGTCACCCCTGCCCTCGTCACAATTTGGAGTGTTGGGGAGACTCCATAGCTCCCCCAGGTCCCTTCACCCTCGGTCTGTTACATGTAAGGCAGAGTCTGTGCTCTTTCTTACACTGTTTGAAGTTCATTGCTTTGTGTTCTAAGATGGGAAAAGTATTTCATCAGTCTTTACAGAGCAAAATTTGACTCCACCTTTCAAGACCTCTCCACTGCTTTTCTTCCTCTTTAAGGCATTTTCTTTCTTATCCATTTTTTTTTCCTTCTATGCTTGGGTGATGGTCCTGTTCTCTCAGTCCCCCAAACCTGGTCCTTATGTCAAGGAGATGAATGATGCTGCCACCTTTTACACTAACAGGGTTTTAAAGGACTACAAACACAGGTATGTACTTTCTTTTACTGGCCACATTTTCAGTTAATTGCTTATTAGACATTGGTCCCTAAAATTTAATATAGTTCATTACTGAGTCTTTTCAAAGGCTATTAATGAATTTACTATAAGTGTTCATGAAAAATCCTATCTTTGAAAATAAAGCAACACAGAAAGTGTTTTAGAAAGTGTGCCTTGGTTTTCTCATAATGAATAAACTCTCCCACTTGAATGCATGTTCTCTATTACATGTTCCCAAATTAATTCCAGAGCTCTGTGATGACTTGTGATAGACCAGCGTCATGTGATCACAAAACTTTTACACTAATCAAAATAGAGTTGGTGGGCGAGTAGAGAGAGGAAAGGAAGGATCATGAGATCATAAAAAGCAATATAAATAACGAAAGGAAATTAGATGAGACAATAAACCAAGCCAATGAGAGGGAAGGCAAAGATTGTGATAAGATGCAGTTGGGGTGGACAGGGAATGGCAACCCCCAGAGGGCTGTGAGAAGTACAGATGAGTTGAATCAATGAGTTTGCCTATAGAACTGACTTTTAAATTTTAAAACCATTGCTTTCTAAGCCCAAATCATTGACCTTAGAAAGACCTAAATTGGGGTTAAAATTGAAAATGGGACCAAATGGAAAAACACTAGAGCTAAATATTCAGGAAAATGTCTCCTAAACTACAATGCTACCTTTGTAGTTTTATTTATTCTGTGTTAGGAAAAGCGATCTTGTAGCTTTCAAGAAGGCAGCTTTAAAAGACTTACACATGCTTTTCCCCTCTTTCACCTCAAGGGAACTTCAAATAAATTAATTATGCCCAGTAATAGACCTCCTGCAAGAAAGCTGTGCCTGAGGCAATGGTACCCAATGATACAACTCCAAATGTTGCTGTGTGTGTCAGAGACTATAGAATTGTGCGATATGAATGAGAAAAGACATCAACAATACAAGATGCCTGCTCTTCTCACATAAAAATAACAGTTCAGGTAGCCCTGACTGGTGGGGCTCAGCGGGTTGAGCACCAGCCTGTGATCCCAAGTGTCACTGGTTTGATTCCCAGTCAGGGCACATACCCAGGTTGCAAGCCAGGTCCCCAGCTGGAGGCAGGTGAAAGTCAATCATACATTGATGCTTCTCTCCCTTTCTTCCTCCTTCCCTTCCCCTCTCTCTAAAAAGAATGAATAAAATCTTTAAAAAATAACAGTTCAGGAATCAATTTTGTTACAAGATCTGTACATAAAAATCTTGTCAGCATGAGCCTGTGCCCATAGTGACTTCCACATCATAAAAGAACTGTACCTAGTCTTTTTTTCAGGACTGGACACCTTAGGTAACACCTTGGTCTTTGCCTTTTCACATCTCACCCTTACAGGCCTTTTTTTTTTTTTTTTTTTTTAACTCAGGTCATCAGTTCCTGACCTGCTCCCAGTCCCTACCTGAGTGTAGGTTGGGCCACGGATGTGAGTGATCCTAGGTGGCAGCATAGCAGGGAGGGTTGTGCTTTCCTGCTTTTATGTACACATGCAAATAAAGCCCAGTGTTTGCCCCTCAGTGTCAGCTATTGAGCAGAAAATGTACATCTGGCAGCATCAACAACTCAATTACACTTAGTGGACCCCCTGAAGACTGTACCATAGACCAGGGCAATGCAGCAGAGGTGTGGATTCATTCACTTCACCTCCAAAATTTGGCAGACCACCCCCAAGTCACTGGTCAAGCTTCCAGGGGTGGTACCCTGTCAGAGGCAGAATTCCACCCACCACTCATGGTACACCCTCTTGTGGGTGCACCCAGGCCAGCTGTGCCTTCACTCTGCAGGCTCAGTTCTGCTGCAGGATGCTGCAGTCCTTTGTCACTCATGCTGCCTACTTGCGGACAGGCCATGGGTAAAGACATTGCGTCAGGCTTCCTTGCAGTTTAAACAAAAGTGCTATGGGCAGAGGACTCTGCATCTGTGCAACCTGTACAGGTGTCTTGACTGGTTGGTTGGCTCTTTTTTTAGTAAATAAATAGAGTAAGTTAATTACTTTGACTTTGTAGAGGTATGCCCTCTCTGAGTCATAATTATTATTCCTTTTTAATTTATTGTTTTTGTATTACAATTATCCCTTTTTACCCTACCCCACACACTCCATCCCCTCTTCCACAACCAATCCCACCCCTGAGCCATAATTACTAAAATCACATGCACCTACAAAGCTCCTTCCTGGGAAACAAAACTAACAATGGGTTTACAGCTCCTGATGTGTAGTTGGGTCCTGCTTAATGTATTGTCTGGTAGAGACTGACTTAAGGATAGAAGGCATCTAGAACTTTCTTCAAGTCAAAATCATGCTGAAACAGTTAAACAAAATTGAATTTGCATATTCATGTTTGGACTTTATTGCTTATTAAACTTTTTTAGTAGAAAGATGCAACCTGCTATTCCTAGATCATGTACAGATGTGTGTGTTATATATACATACACATATTACATATGCATATATATTTATTAAATGACCATATACTGTATGTATATGTGTACATTATATTGAAATGATTTTAGTACTCTAACAATAGCTGTTGTATTTATTGCTTCCTATGAGTGTTGTACTAAGACCCTCACACACCCCTAGGATAAGAAAACTGATGTGAGAGACATATGAAGCTACACTTAGACTTTTAGGATTTGACTGTGAAAGTGTGAGAAAGTGAAAAGGAGATTTTTCATAGATTTGATTAATATAAACAATAAATCTTAGGCCCTGGCTGGTGGCACAGTGCATAAGGCACCGGCCTGCAAACCCAAAGGTCACTGGTTCGATTCCCCAGCCAGGGCACATAACCAGGTTGCAAGCCAGGTCTCCAGCCAGGTCCTCAGCTGGAGGCAGGTGAAAGGCAACCATACATTGATGTCTCTCTCCCTCTCTGCCTCTCTCCCTTTCCCTCTCTCTAAAAAATAGTAAATTTTTAAAATCTTTAAAATATATATATATATATATATATATATATATATATATATATATGTAAACAGTAAATCTTAAAATACAGGAAAAAAACACACTCCCATGTTTCATCTTCAAAGGCTAGATAATTATGATGTCCGTTCCCAATTTCCCTTTTTTTAAACGGCATGGCTTGACACAATGGGATTCTGAACATGTGGTGGTACTTCTCATGGAGCTTTTCAAGAAGAACAAAACAAAATATATCCAGAGAAAAGTCATTAGTGACAAGAGCTTTAGTCATAGAGGTTTCCTTTGGTGATTGTCTTCAAATAAATAGCCAAGGCTCATGATTAAGTTTTCGTTAACTGAGACTTCATCATTTTCTCATTTACCGTGACTTTATTCAAAATGAGCAAAAAATGTGTGGGTGGAAATTACCCAAAGGAAATGCAACTATTTTTGTCTATGTACAAGTTTCCTATTTCTAACAGTCTCCTCAATTCTGTATGTTAGTACTATTGCAGAAGGTAAGTATTTACTACATCTTGGTTTGGCAAAATTGGGATAAACATACTGATAATACTCTGCCTAGCTTGCATTGCCATTACGAGTATCAAATTAAGGTAATTGAAGTGAATGTTACCTTTAGAAGTATAGAATGATACCCATCTGTAGGAAATTGTTTTTCTTAGAACAGTAACTTCCTCACCAGTCTAAAATTCTCCAACTGAATAACTTAATCAAATTATTAGAAAACAAGCTAAAGAATGTGGGTTTTTTTTTTTCTTTTCAATACCATTCTTCTTCCTGAAAGCACACAACTTTTCATTTTGCACTAGAAGCAGTATACAGAAAGGGTCACCTCTCCAGTCATCTGCCCATTAGAGGTGACATGAGGACATGTGACCTGAATTGGCCCAATTCTGTGGGGTCTTCCTCTGTGATCTTCTCTGCTCCACATCTGGAGCTCTAGGCACGCAGCTCCCCTCAGGAGAGACCTGGACCACCTTTCTTTCAAGGTTCTCTTTGGAATCAGTTCACAGTGACTAAACTAGAAAGATAATTGCAGCCTTGGTTACTGGATTACCATGTGTTTCCCTGGTTTTTTTCTTAAATCTGAGTTTAGATCCTAACCCCACTCTCTTCCACTCTTTTATAACAAAGTGATTTATACCATGTGGATTGGGTGAAGCCATAGTTGAACATTTTTTTTTAGATCCTAACTCCATTCCCTTCCACTCTCTTATATAATGAAGCGATTTGCGCCATGTGGATTGGGTGAAGTCATATTTGAACATTTGGAGTGAGCTTCAAGCATACATCAAGGAACACCACACCACAGGCCTTACTTGGAGCAAAACAGTAAGTACCAAACCTTCTTCCACCCAGGCAACAAAACACCATAAAAACATTCATTCCTGGTAACCTAGTAAATTCACGCTTTGGAAGTTACCTCCAGAAAAGCATAAGAAAAAATATACATGTAGAAACTGTTTATGACAATGTCATTTGTCATAGGAAATTCTGGAAACTGCCTACATAATGTACAGAAAGAAAGTGGTAAATGGCCATTAAAAATAACATCATAACTGCATGAGAAATTTAGTGATAGCTTAGTGATAGAATGCAAGTGTATGAGTATTAAAATGGCCTCATGGCTCAGTGGATTGGTGCTGATCTGTGAACCCAAAGATTGCTAGTTCAATTCCCAGTCAGGGCACATAACCAGGTTGCAAGCTGGGTCTCCAGCCAAGTGTCCAGCTAAAGGCAGGTAAAAGGCAACCACACATTGATGGTTCTCTCCCTTTCTTCCTCCATCCCTGCCTTTCTCTCTGGAAATAATGAATTTAAAATGAGATTTTAAAATCTTTTTTAAAACGTTTAAAATGGCCTCAATAGTAAGAAACTGTGGTTAAAAAAAAAAGAAAACAGGAAGGTTTCAAGTTGTTATTAATTTTAAGGAGATGGTATTATGAATAAAATGTCTCTTTTAATGTTTTTGCTTTCTCTTTTGGTGTTTTAAAGTTTACCGAATACTATTTTTGAATACTTAACCAATTCTACTACTTTGTGTGTTACCTTAGTCCTAGGTTAAAATCCCAGGCTATGTCTGGTCCCACTTTAGTCCCCATGGGAGATGTTTATCTGACCTTTGCCCCCATCTTCCACCTTCTCCCTCATCTTCCCACGTCTCACTGCATCCCGGCACTGCCATATCACTCAAGGAATCCTGACCACATGCAGTGCATAGGTCAAACCAAATCAAATTGTTGTCGTCAAAATGTGCAACTTTCCGCCTTTATTGCAATATCCCAAACATGTATCATGCTACATGACCTGAGTTCCCTGGGGGACTCTTTGCCAAGACTCCATTGCAGCATCACTTCTTGAAGAAACTTGAGTTGGTCTCTTTTGGGTATCTGTCTAAAATTGATGCCCTCCCTTTATGCCTCTTTCATTGCTTTATGGTACCTCAACCATAGCCCTTACAATATAGAATTGCAATTGCATGTGTGCATTTGGAGCTCTCTCAGTCACCTGGAAACTCCTCTCTATCTCTAGCCCCTAACATAGTGCCTGGTACCGAGAAACAACTCAGTAAGCAGTTTGAACTAAATTGTGAGTTGGTGGTCTTTCAGAATCTTCTTTGACCTGTTAAGAATATGTACTTGTTTGGGGAATGAGTTTCATGGGAAATCCCTTCTGTTAAAAATGAATGTTACCTTTCAGTGGTCACAGCAGATGGTCTAATGGAGTAATCACTGAGGTGAAATGGCATCTTTATGAATTCTATTCAAGGGCAGAACCCACACTCCCCCAATGCCATCCTCCAGCACCTGTCCTCAATATCAATTGTTAATGTTAGCAGATTTGTGATTTTTTTAAGGGAGTACGAGGCTTCTGCATTTGTTCCTCACCACTTATGCAAATGTTAATATTGACCCCTAAAGACTGACACTTCTTTCTATTTTCTACTTTGCCTATTTTCTCCATACGCTGAAATGCAGAGTGCAAGACACTATAACTAAGTTGATTATTTATCTTCTGCTCACAACATTATAATTTCTCAGAGCAGACTCCATGAACATTTGAAGGGTTTTAATACAGGAGGGTATGTGTGGATGTGGTTGGGTCATTTTTGTAGACTAATTGGAATTGTTTTCCATACATTTCCAATGAGGTGTTGTTTTGGAATAGGTCAATTTGTCATAAAGAGAAATTGTCACATTTGTCATGAAGATAGGTCATCATGAGAGAATAGCAAATTAAACATCAAGAGTATTTAGGTGTTTTATTATTTAATGGTAGATAAATATAAAAGGAATAAGAATCCATTTGTAGAAAATTATCATATCAACAAACACTAGCCTATTAATTCTCTAATGGTGCCCTTGGAAAATGAACAGAAAATTACTTTTAAATGGTTTGAATACCTTTAATGCAATGTTTAAAGATGATTAATTGTGTTTTGAATGTAAAAAAATTATTAATTATAGGTAAATAAATGTAGTAGCTGTTTTGTTTTATTCTAGAGTGAATACCTATCTTTCCATATGTTCATTAGAAATGTATGTATTTCTTATGATTGGTTGCCTTTAAAAAAGTTTGAAAGTCATTGTCATAATGCATATATTTCTAACTAAAATGTTTCACAAAGCAATACTTTTTTTATCGTGTGACATGCATTCATATATTTTATTTTCTATTTTATTTATTTTTTTAAGTAAAATGCTGGATGAGACCTATTAAATTCGTGACTCACTAATGGGTCACATTCCACATTTTGAAAAACATGTATTAAACATAAATGTCACATGTATGCAAAATATAAGTGATCATTAGAGCATGCATTGGGCAGCATGAATTGCCACAATAAAAATAAAAGCTATTATTTATTGAGCACATATCACACTACTGGATAATTATATTCAAAATGTTAACCATTATAAAGCAGAAGATCTGCTTCACTTCTTTAATAGAAGAGTAGTATTACAAAGTTTTGGCCAGATGTTAAAAGTGAGGAATGATTATGGTGAAAAAATATTGGTTCAGAGATAACATATGTACAAAATCTTTTGACAAGTTTTAAGACATATGCATAGAAACCTATTTCATGATATTTTTGTCTTCTTATAAGGTTTGGGGTAAAACTATTTTAAAGTATATTATAAAAATAATAGTTTTCATTTTAATCTAAATTTCTATTTAAATTATTAAAAACTACCAACAAAATTAACAATAAACAATTATACAAGAGAACACAAAACAACAAGAGAATCACATCATTCTTACAAAGAGGAAAAGGGCTCTTAAAATTATCTGATCAAATAGCATTTGGGAAAAAAGTCTAAATAAAAATCATTTCAAGCCCTGGCTGGTGGCACTGTGAATAAGGCACCAGCCTGCAAACCCAAAGGTTGCTGCTTCAATTCCCAGCCAGGGCACATAACCAGGTTGCAAGCCAGGTCTCCAGCCAGGTCCCCAGCTGGATGCAGGTGAAAGGCAACCATACATTGTCATCTCTTTCCCTCTCTGCCTCTCTCCCTTCCCCTCTCTCTAAAAATAATAAATAATATCTTTTTAAAAAATCATTTCATTTATTTGCCCACTGATTAGAGCTATGCTAAAAGAATGCATATATAAGATAATAAGAATCAGATAAGAATGTGGAAATATGTGGTGTTGGTGTTCATGAATACCAAATATGAGGAGTTTTAAGAAACGTATTCTTAGATTGAGTTTGGGGGGAAAAGGGTGGGTAAGGAAGGGGAGAGAAGAAGGGAATGGGATGAAAGTAATACAACAACAATAAAATTAAATTTCAAAAACTTTAAAAATTAAAAAGAAAAATATAAAAGAAATATATTCTATCTTAATGGACAATCCCTTACAATATTCCTATATGCATCACGAAAAGCTTATGGCAACTTAGCATACACTATAGGAAATTCTATTCAAAGTAATAATCACACTACAAAGCAAAGCATCTAGTTCATTCTTTAATAGAAGACTAGTAAAGATTTGGCCAGATCTTAAAAGTAAGGAGTGGAAGAGGGTGTAGGGGGGATAAATGGTGATGGAAAAAATACAAGTTTTAAAAAGGAAGGAGCTCAACATCACTAGCCCTCAGAGAGAAGCAAATTAAAACCACAGTGAAATACCACCTCACACCTGTCAGAATGGCCATCACCAAACAAATCAGCAAACAACAAGTACTAGCGGGGATGTGGATAAAAGGAAGCCCTAGTGCACTATTGGTGGGAATAGACTGGTGCAGCCACTTTGGAAAACAATATGGAATTTCCTCAAAAAACTAAAAATGTGAATCTTTTGACCCAGTGATTCCACTGCTGGCATTATACCCTAAGAATCCTCAAACACCAATTTAAAAGAACTTATGCATCCCTATGTTCATAGCAGCGCTATTTACAATAGCCAAATGCTAGAAAGTGCCCATCAATGCATGAGTGGATTTAAAAAATGGTACATTTATACAATGGAATACTACACAGCAGAAAGGAAAAAGGAGGCATCCTACCTTCTATGGCAGCATGGATGAAACTGTAGAGTATTATGCTGAGTGAAATAAGCCACTCAATGAAAAACAAATACCATATGATCTCACTTATAATTGGAATATAATGAACAAAATAAACTAACTTGAAAAATAGAACCAGAGACTTGGAAGCAGAACAGACTAATATCTGTAGAAAGCAGGGAGGTGGGTGTGAATGGTAGAAGGAGGGGAAAGGACTAGGCAAAGAACATGTATGTAAGACATGGACATAAACAACAGAGAGGGGATTGACTGTAGGCTAGAGGGGTGGGCTGGGTGGAGGGGGGCAAAGGGGAAAAATTGAGACAACTATAATAGAATAAACTATTAAAAAAAGGAAAGAGAAAGGAGTAATTATAAGATGCTGATTCAGAGATAACATCATATATACAAAATCTTCTGAGATGTTTTAAGACATATGCACAGAAACCTATTTTCACATATTTTTGTTCCTTTCTAAAACTGGGGTAAAGCCCTGGCTGGTAGCACAGTTGGTAAGGCACCAGCCTGCAAACCCAAAAGTCACTGGTTCGATCCCCCAGCTAGGGCACATGACCAGGTTGCAAGTCAGATCACCAGCCAGGTCCTCAGCTGGAGGCAGGTGAAAGTCAACCATACATTAATGTCTCTCTCCCTCTCTGTCTCTCTTCCTTCCTCTCTCTCTGGAAATAATAAATAAAATCTTTTTTTTTTAATTAAATAAATAAAAATTGGAGTAAAAAAATCTATTGCAAAATACTTTTATTTTTAAGATTTTATTTATTATTTTTAGAGAGAAGGGAAAGGAGAGAAGCAGAGAGGGAGAGAGACATCAATGTATGGTTGCTTTTCACCTGCCTCCAGCTTTGGACCTGGCTGGAGACCTCGCTGGAGACCTCGCTGGAGACCTGGTTACGTGCCCTGACTGGGAATCCAACCAGCCACCTTTGGGTTCGCAGGCCGGCGCCTTATCCAGCGTGCTACCAGCCAGGGCCCGCAAAATACTTTTATTTATAGTTTTAATTTAAAACCTTAATTAATTAATTAATTAAAATCTAAATTTCCAGTATTTTGAGTCACTCGTTTTCTTCTTTCAAGTGGGATTCTACGATTTGCACTCTATGGGGTTTCAGTGATGAACTATGCCTGCATGCTGCTGGGTACTGGGTTTCCAAGGGTACGTCTCTGTGAGAAAGACTCATTCCCTCTGAGTTAGCAGCTGGAACTAACTGTGTTTGCTGGATCCACCCCCCACCCCACCCTCTTCCTGCCCCAACCTGTGGGTTCAGACTGCAGCTGTGTCAGGCAACTGTGTCTCCCTTCAGTTGTCACGGCAAAATGCAAAACGTTGAAGCCAGCCATTTTTCAGGATGTGATTGGCAAGAGGGTCCATGTGCACAAGTGGAGGATGGTGCTTTGGGGGGAAGGAGCAGCTGCAAAGTAATCTATCTGGAATTTCTTGTTAACATTTACTGTGGCAAATGCAATCTCCTCCTTTCTGTTGCTTGTCTTCAGCATGACGGTGGCCTATGACTGTACACCAGAAAGTTCTTGCAGTTTTGAGGTATTTTAGTTATTAGGAACTCTTTTCCATATTAATTTACATAGTTTCCTCTATGCTAGGTCTCAAATATACTTTGCGGAATAAATTGATCTTTTGCCAGGAACCGGATACCATAAATTATGATCCCTTGAAGTTGGTCAGATTTGTAATATTCGTTGGTAGCTCTTAGAAATCAGATAATTAAAGCTGAAAAACTAATACCTAATCTTTACACTTATAATTCCCCAAATAACTGATTTTTTTCTATGACTTGTCCAGATCAACATTTCGGCTATTAATCTGTTCTGTGTGGATCTGGCCAGGAAAAGGTTATGAAAAGAATTTCATCAATAGGATAAACTATGGTTGTTCTCTTAATTTTTTGGTGTTAAACTTGACAGTTTGTTGTCCTTTCATATGTCTTTCCGAATTACTTTAGCTATGAAAACAACTGCAATGTAATTATTTGTAAAGCAGAATCAAACCACACACCAATTAATGCGTATAAAGCCTAATGTAATGGTGTAATTTTTTCTGTTAATAATGTGAATTTTTTAAGTCTATTCTATACACATATTGTCATCTATCCTAACCTCCCCTGAACCTCCAGAAAATGCAAAATTAGTGGAAATGGTTACCATTTTACACAAGGTGGGGCTTTATTTTCCTCAAAGCAAGAGTACATATTTCTTTTCAAACTATTTCTAAACATAAAGACCAAGTGTCCATTCACAAAGTGAAAACTTAACAGTTTGCTTGTGAGCAAATGAAAATTCAGCCAGAGGGCACCCTAGTTTGTAAATGATGTAGTCTCTGTGGTGTGTCGTTAACTATGTATGTCTTTAGGTTTTCAAGTCGGGCCTCTCTGTCTTCTCCTTTTTACAAGCAAAAACTCAATCTTTATATCTAAACTTGTATTTAAATTATGAACAGGAGTATTTTATTTATTTTTTAAATAATGATGATTTTTGCTATTTTTTGGCAGAGTGCACAAATGTTTACTTACAAAACATTCAAAGTATGTATGATACAGGCTTTTTACTCACAGCAGAGTCAAGTCTTCCCAAACCTACGCCTTGAGTTTATCAATCAAAGCGAATGAACAGAACCGCAGGTGGTGGGGCTGCTTGCCTGGACCACAGCCCATCAATCTCTATGACTACGGAGAGTGGCTCTCCCGGTCTACCTGGCCACAGCTGCCTTCGGTCTGCATTAATTGCTCTTGGATTTTTAGCTCCTTTTCTCCTCCTGTGGAAGAGATCCAGGCTACTCAGAGAGAGTAAGGAGTGTCATTGACTAGCAAGTAAGCTCCAAATGGATTAGGTTGGCAATGGCTATGAGTTCAGCTTGAATTAAACATTGCTTAAGCACCTACTTTGCCCTGCTTTGTATTCTCAGCACATTCTGAGCGATGTGCTGAGAATACAAAGATAGATCTATGACCCAGTAGACACAGTTCCTGTCCCCTGAAACTCACATTCTAGCTGAATACATAAACAATAAAACGTGACAGAAATGGGTAACATGCTAGAGGTAGGCGTAAAGCATGGTGAGTAGCATAAACCAAGAAAAAATGGTGGGGGTGGGGGGTGGGTACTCAATCCTGTAGTGCAGTGTGGTTCTTGGGCCTACAGCAATCTGGGAACTTGTTAGAAATGCAGAATTTTAGGCCCTAGCCCCCAGACCTGCTGGATCAGAACCTACCCTTTAATAAGACTTTCCCCGGGTGCTTTATATGCTTATTAAGTGCATATTTAAGTTGGACCAAAGGAGTCCAGCTTGAGGGTGACTCAAGAAAAATCATTAACTTTTACTCATTCATTTACTTAGTAACTATTTATCGCTACCTACCCATGTACAGAGCACACATCCAGCATTTATGTTACAGTTTCTGCCATCAAACAGCAATTTTTAATGAGGAGACGAAAATAAATTACAACAATATAAGGCTATGTTGGAAATAAACCTTGCTAATTAGACTCCTGGGTGGGCAGGAGGGTAACAAAGGGGCTGACATTGGATTGGGTTCTTGACAGACCAGTAGGTGTTCCCAAGGCAGACAGTAAAGGAAAGGCAATTTTTAGAGAATTCAGCTCAGACACATAGGATGTGAACAAGGTACTTTGAGAGAAAAGCTGGAAGTCTTGCAGAGTGGAATAAAGCAAAAAGTGAGAACAGGACAGCAAATTGGGGCCAGAAGGTAAAATCCTTATGTGTTATCCTAAGATGTTCCTATGTCATGCGTGGGGTTTTTCTTCCTTCCCTCACCGTAGGTCTTTAAGCAGAAAGTTATGCAAGACAGATGGAAAAAGCAAGAGATTAGAGGCCCTGGTCCATGATAGGAGACTTGTGGATGGTCAGAGGTAGTTAGCATGTGACCTAGAGTGATATAGCAATGCAAAGGAAGAGATGGAGTGCTCACTGAGTTGGAGGACAAAGGGGAGAGATAAAGAAAGGGGTGGAGAGAGAGATTAACTCTAAACACAAGGTGTCCAATCTGGCAGTCTGGGAGAATCATAATACTATCCATGAAAATAGGAGAAGTTAGTAGAGAAGCAAGAAAAATATTCATGAGCTTTCACCATTTTGTTTTTAGGGTGCAGGTGAGACATCCATGGAGATGGAGAAGTGTAGCAAGCAGGTGAAATGTAGGTCTGAACATCACTGAAGAGGGGTGCCCAGAGATAATAGTTACATACATGAGGAGAGAGAAGAAAGAGAATATGATGTAGGATAAAAGCTTGGAAGACACCATTATTTGGAGAATGTTGTAAATTAGTCAAGAAGACAAGGGAACTAGAGTGTCCAGAGCCTCATAGCTCTAAGAAAGATAGTCTGGCTATCACTGGCACTGGAAGGATTAGAAAAAGGCTGACATCATCTGTCCTATTAGTGACTTCCAGAAAGCAGAATCTGGGCCCCGGACAGGTGACTTGGTTGGAGCATCATCCAGCACACCAAAAGTTTGCAAGTTCAATGCCCAATCATGACACATGCCTAGGTTGCAGATTTGGTCCCCATTTGGGGCACATCCAGAAGTCCACCAATCTCTCTCTCTCTCTCTCTCTCTCATCTGAAAGAAAAGGAAAAAAGGGAGTTTCTGGAGTGTTGGGGAGTAGAGTCAGGTTCATAGAATTAAGGAGTAACAAGGTTTTATGTAATGATCACTTGGTTATTTATTGACCAGTTGTCTGATTTTATAGATTACTGCTTATGAGTTCAAACTGCCTTTTGCAGTTTGGGATGATTGTATTTTTACCTGTGCTACATCTTCACTAGAATAAATAGAGGTTAAAAATAAATACCTATAATTTTACACACAACAGATTAGAGTTAGCTGTACTATAAAGCTCTAAGCAAGCTTTTTATATTTAGAACTATTTTATTGTCTCATAAATACCTTTGAGTTTTATTGTTAGTTGATAAGAATACATAAATGTTTTCTGGAGGATTTCAATCTTTCTCTCCCTAAATCAAAACAGTAGTTGCTTTTAAAACTGCCTACTTTAATGATCAAGATTATTTTATTTGCCAGAACTTCTTCATGACCAAGAATTCAACCTCTCTAATTTTTTTATCCTCACCCGAGGGCATGCTTATTAATTTTAGAAAGAGGGGAAGTGTGAGAGTGGGAGAGAGATATAAGAAACATCAGTTGGTGGCTTTTCATATGCACCCCAACTGAGCACTGAACATGCAATCCAGGCATTTGCTCTGACCAGGAATTGAACCCGAGACCTTTTGGTCAACGAGACAACACTCAAACCAACTGAGCCACACCAACCACAGCAGGAACTTGAACTCTCTACACCCGAGGGCCAGCAAGTTCATATATGTTCCTGATTTATTTACACTTCAGGCATATTTTAATTAAGGTATACTTAAATACAATTATTTAATGTGTGATATTGAATGCAGTGGTATAACTGGAGGTGTCCTGTTGCCCACTGTCTTCTCCAGCCCCTCTTAGGAAATCAGGAGGCTGCCATTTAAGGTGCATGCCCAGGTGTTTCCCAGCTGGTCTGGGGGTGCCTGACTAGGAGGGGACCCTTAGTGAACTCGGCTGTCAGTCCCAGCCCAGAGTGGAACCACACTGGGCACCCCATAAGAAAGCATGCCGGCCCTGGCTTGAAGCACAGTGGATAGGCACTGGCCTGTGAACCCAAAGGTCGCAGGTTCGATTCCCCAGCCAGGGCACATAACCAGGTTGCAAACCAGGTCTCCAGTCAGGTCTGTGGCTGGAGGCAGGTGAAACACAACCATACATTGACGTCTTTCTCCCTCTCTGCCTCTCTCCCTCCCCCTCTTTCTAAAAATAATAAAAATAAAATTTAAAAAAAAAAAAAGATAACATGCCTTTGGGTCCAGCTTTTTAGCCTCCACTCCACCCACCCCACACACACATACACACACACGCACAAGGACGAATTCCGGAGACTGGGCCTCCCCACAGTAATCACCTTCATAACTGAGTGGCTTTATCCATCACCCTGTCCCTTCCCAGTGAGAAAGAACAGTGACAGATAAAGCCTCTGGCTCATCCTTTTTAGGATACTAACTGGTAGCAAATCTTCCTTCTCTAAAAGTGACCTTTATCTTCTCCAAATGGCCAAAAACCATTAAGACCCTCTTTGGAGAGAAATTCATCCAACTAATTTTCTTTATAATCCAAAGGAGCAAAGTACAAAGGCAGGAGTGGTTTTCTGGTGTGTATGTTTTGGTAAAAAGGCCTGAAGGCAATTCTTAAAAGAAAATTCTGAGTAGTAATAGATATTTTCATTAAGCTAGTGTGTTAACATTAAAGGCAATGCTTTAAAAGACAATACTAACATGGATCTGTAAGTGTGATTGCTAACAATTCAGTTGCATATGCTTGTTGTAATGACAATACTCAGGTTCCTGCTGTTGGAAATCCCTTTCTCTTGCTTCCTTGTGTGAAATTCGATCTATTCATCCTTCAAAGTGATTTCAAGGTCTGCTCTCCCAGGACATGTCTGACGACGACCATGTCTTGCCCCTGGTTGGAAGTTTTCCTTTCCCTCTACAGAACCTTCATAACACTTCTTAAAATCTGTATTGCTTGTATGATGCTTTGCACTTTCTGTTTCATAAAGCATTGACTTCTTCATGAAGCACCTACACTGATTCAGGCACGGGGCCACATGACTGGTGACATTAAGATGAATATTGAGTGGCTTCAGGAGATGGCTGAACCTGACTTCACTGGCATGTAAAGGTGTTCCTAGCAGGTCCTCATAATAGAGAAACAGAAAATGTCCTCTTAGGGGAGCTCCAGAAAACCTACCACAGAACTTTGGGCTGAGCCTTGAAGGCTATTTAAGAGTTTTCCAGATAATAAATTGGGAGAAGAGCCTTCCTAACAAAGGCACAACCTGAGCAAAGATGTGAGGCCTAGAGCCAAGTGCTCGTGGTCTGGGAACACAGCTGTCTCTTCTCCCTCCCCGGAGACTGTGAGCTTGCGGAGAGTGGAGTCCTTTCCAGGTCCGCTGGAATCCGCAGCAGTGACTGGTTTGGGGACTGAAACACACGCAATGTCCAAACACGTGTGCTAAATTGAACATGTGAATGTGTTCACTGTGAAGAAAATCCCATTTCTTCACAGTGAAATTTTCATAGCATTATTGCATTCACTATACAGATTGTGCCCATTGTTCAAGAGCCACGGAAATCAAATTTCTTTTTTTCTTCTATCAAATGATGGTAATTGAAAGGAACAATGCATATCAGTATAGGGGCGTATTGGTCACCAGTGCCTCCCCTGCAGCTGTCACTTGCCACCTGCATGTCCCCTATTCCCAGCTGGTATGAATTTAGGAAGTGCATGTAACATTAAATTAAGCAAAAGAGGTTCCTTGAGAAGGGATGGGGGAAAGTGCAGATTATCTTTTGAAGTGAAACGAACCCTTCATAGAATATAACATAGTGTGAAACCCAGACCACAGCCTGTTGGTCAACATTGCACCCCTGATGCAAGCTGAGCTAGTGACTGATCTTTTCCCAGACCTAAGCACCAATTAACCTTTCCTGTGAAATCTGGAACTAAAATTGAGACAAAAGTTGCTCTGCTTTAGTGTGCTTCCACTACAAAGCTCAGCAGATATTGATGCTTCTATTTTTTTTTCCTAAGTAAATAACATATATAATACAGAGTCAGATGTAAATCAGCTTGGTAACAGCTATTATTTTGCCTCACCTTCACCTTTGCCCTCCACCAAGTATGGCTAATTTGAGCAATATAGTAATTTCTTATGACCCTGAAATCTGAAAAAGGATGAAAAACTTTAATTCAATGATAGTCCAGATGTAGGCCTTTCTGGCCAAATAAAGTAATTATCCAGATAATTCAAGCCACATGTCAGGCACTCTTGATCTTCATAAACTGTTGGCTATCTATAGTTTGTCTCTTTAATGAGTAAACGCTGCTATCTTTAACTCTGGAAAATTTTCCCGTGGAAAATTTAATTTTATCTTTCCTTGTATTTTATGAGAAATTTTCTTTTCAAGCTGCCAATGCTGGCAGACAAGAAGAAAAGACAATCTGGAAATTCCAGATTTAGTTCTGATAGCAGGCGCAATGCAAGGCCAAACTAATCATTGAGACTACTTATGAAGAGAGCTTGCACAACAGAGCACAAGCTCTGTCTGAAGAGTTTGGTCTGCTTTTATCAAACATTTCTACTTTCTATTGAACAGAAATCACCACCTATGGTTTTTGAAGGGCCGCATTCAATGTATATATTAGGAGAACAAGGAACATAATAACACCAACTTACTACTGGTTTCCACAAGCCAGAGTGGACTGTGTACATTATTCCCAGGCTGTTTCCAACTTAAAACTTATTATTTCTTCTCTGAAGCCACTCTGTTTCTGTTCTTTTTTCATCTACTGTTGTAGCTCGTATCCCTCCAGGTCATCAAAGGCATGTCATACAGATGCCATAGGAGCGAGGAGGATAGGACGAGTGAGTCCATCGAAAGTTGTTGAGGAAGTTATGGGATTTGGGTTCTTTCTACCTTCCGTCTTTACTGCTATCTCGGCATCTTGCCTTTGAAGGAATGTGATCAAAATGAGCCCCACACTTCCTTCATAATTATGGGACCATTTTTTTATTTAGACAGCAAGTAAGTATAATTGGTATTATCATGTTCTGTTACCATAGATGAAATAGGGAACATTCCCTAAGTTGACTTAAAAAAAAAAAAGATTAATAAGCATATACTTAAAATGTTATACAGCATTTCATTGTAGCATTTTTAACAATTCCGTTTTCCTGGAAAGGCCCCCAGAAACTTTGTTTTCATTGGCAGACGACATCTCAAAATTATCAGAAGTGATAAAAATAAGAGAATGGAGAGACTAAAATCATAAATTCACTTTGGCTTGCACTTGGATTGTATAGCATGATCATCTGTTAGTTTAAACAGGCACAAGCTTTTTTCTTGATTATAGTTGTCTTCCAATAAAAAGTGTGATGTAAATGTGAACGTAAAATTTGCGAGTACTTACAGAAGTTGACAAATTTGGATATGTATCAATTTCACTCAGTTCTTGATCAAAATATGTCTAACATAAAATAGAAACTACTTTCGATGCCTAACATTTAAACAAACCCTAAATCACAAATTTGTAAAGCATTTCTTGCTGCTATGACAACTGTCCGATTCATGCATCTACAATGTTAGCCTTTAGTTCTGAAACTGAGGGTTCTTGCTTTTTATCCCTCCCTCCTGCTGTGGTATATGAGAGGGTAATGGTCTTATTTTATGTCATGTTACACATTTGAGATTCTTTTTCTTGGGTAATGTTAATAAAACAGCATTTGAACAAATGTTCAGTTATAAAACATTATGAATTCATGTCGTTCTAGCATGTTAATTAATGTAAATGTATTTGTGACTAAAATGGCTTGGAGATTTTTTAAACTGCTTTTCAAGCGTGTAATTTAGCATAGGGAAGCTGTCACTGCTACCAGGTGATTCGTGGGCCAGGATAGCTTTGGGATAGACAGCTAAAGAGAGAATCTAACCAAGAAACAGAAGACAGCCGTACGTGCTTGTGCATGTGTGTGAAAGGAGGTTAGGGGGCTGGCCAAGAGGGAAGGATGGGGGTGGGGTGGTAAAACCCAGCCCATTACCACCGCATGTCAGCTGTTTCAGTTTGCCGCTTTATCTGTGATCTCCACAAATACTTAAAGACAGGTGGCTCAAAATATTACGATCACTAAGCTCATTTTATGGAAGTATTGTAACAAAAGCTCTGAATAGGATCCAAGAACACAATCCATTTGTTCCAAGGCACTGTCACATGTTATTTTTATTTTCTTGGTCTCTGCTTCTTACAAAATTGTAAAAACTCAAGCCAAGATATAAGTGGCCTGACCTATTCTTAGAGTTGGAGATCAATGTTACCTATACCTACACTGCTCCGTGCTGAAAGCCCCTCAGTGTCTCTCAGAGGACCCTTGTCCTCTACAAAACATCCCATGGTGTGGGCCTCGGCAGCCCCTGCTCTGGCTGTCCTGAGCCCACTCTCCTCAGGAGAGATGGTCGTACCCTCCTCTGTGCCCTCAGTGTCCTTTGCTCGTGTGACGCTGTATCTGAGTTAATATTTATATACTTGACACTCCCGCTAGATTACAAGCTTTTAACAAATAGGACAGATGCCTTCTTCTTCATGTGCCACAGTTCTTTCAGGATAGCCCTCGGTAAATTTGTTGAGTGAACTGACAAATGAGCTTCACTCATTCTCACTTTCAATCTACCTATTTAAGAGATAGCTTTTATTTAAACCAGATCATCTGAGCACTCTTATGTTATTGGGTTTGAAAATTTTTAGAATTTAAAATGTGGAAGTTGAAAATGTCCAACCAATTTAATTATTAAGCAGAAAATCTTAGATGGGAAACTTCCATTTGTAGCTGATTTCTTTTTTTTACTTAACCAACAATGTTTCACGTTTTGCTTAATTTTGTCACAAAGACATAAAACCTCTGTCTAAAAGTACTGTATTAGTCCTGCTTTGTACAAACCCAACAAAATGGACAATTGGAGTCCTTTTAGTAGATTATTTAGATCCAAAGCTACACTTTACCCAAATTAATTGGATAATAATGCAATAGTGTTTATCACTGGGGATAAAAATGGGGTGTTAGCCCTGGCTGGTAGCACAGTGGATAAGGTGCCGGCCTGCGAACCCAAAGGTCGCAGGTTCGATTCCCCAGCCAGGGCACATAACAAGGTTGCAAACCAGGTCTCCAGTCAGGTCTGTGACTGGAGGCAGGTGACAAGCAACCATACATTGATATCTGTCTCCCTCTCTGCCTCTCTCCCTTCCCCTCCTTCTAAAAATGGTGAAATAAAATCTTTAAAAAAAAAAATAGGGTGTTAATTATATATGTAACTGCCACCAGCAAAACAGTTTAGAGATTTTATTTAAGAACTAGATGTAGTGAGGTAGCTTGGTTGGTGAGAGCATTGTCCTGATACGCTAAGGTTGTGGGTTTGAGCCCAGGTCAGAGCACGAGCAAGAATCAACCAATGAATGCATAAATAAGTGGAACAACAAATCTCTGCTCTCTCTCCCTAAAATCAATGAATATATAAAAAAAAAAAAACATTTTAAGAACTAGAAGTTGTTCCCCTTTCAGAATAAATGCTAATTTCTAAAATAATAAAATTAGTAATTACTTCAAGTAACACTTAATGAAAGTCAATACATGTTAGTACCTAAATATATTATGTGTAATATAGTTATATAATTTTATATATAGTATATATGTATAAAGCAAAAAGCAAGCTTTCCACATGCTGCATGCAATGGCTTTTATTATCTGATAGTTATAGTTTATATATTTAAAACCAAAGGATACAGCTGTTCCTGGGACAGTTGAAATTAATTTAAAGAAAGAGATTTGCAGACATTTTAAAAAGTCTTTGTGGCCCCCTCCAAAAAAAAAAAAAGTGTATCATCAAACATCTGCTCTCAAAATGACTCTTAATAGAGCTTTCAAAAGCAACATTTTTAGATTTTGTGCTATGTTTTTGCAACGTAAGTGAACTTTTGCCCCCTGAATATGGCCACTTAAAAGTATAAATATACTGCTTTCCTTTTCTTAAGCCATTGTTAAAATGACTTGAATAAAATGTCTTTCTTTTTTTTCTTTTCAGTCTGGGGCTCCCTGGCACTCAAGGCTCATTACTTCAGCCTAATAAAATAGTATTTTTTAAAGCATTGATGGGGGGAGAGAGTCATTGCTGTTTCATTAAGGTTGTCTCCCTCAGGTTCCTCACCTTTCCTTTCCTTTCCCAGCCATGTGACCAACACCAGTCACAGGATATCATAATCCTGTAGGTCCTGAGCTTTGAGATGTATAATTCTACACAGTAGAAATAAAATTAAAGTAATTGTCAGGTTAAAACACACCATACAGTAACCACTTATTAAGAAAAGAGCTCTTTTTGAAGAACCAGAAATATCTGGGTAATTTGCAAGTAAATGCATTTTTTCTTAAATGTGTTTGTTTTATTCAGCATGTGTAGATCTGACCCCGTGCCCTAGCTTCTGTTCGGAGAAATTAACGCACTCTGCAGGCTCACTCGGAGGTATCCTTGTGACTCTCTCAGATTCCTGGAGCAACTATTGTTGGTTCAGGGGCTCTTCTCAGCCCTTGTCTCAGCTCCCCCAGACAATTTACCCTTTGAAGCCACCCTTCTAATATCCCTGCACTGGCCTAACTGGAGTGCGATCCTGCCATGCCTGCCCTCCCACAGCGCTTCTGTGCTTAGTGCCACTGTCCACAGGGCCTCCTCCCCATGAGAAAGAGAACTAGTGACCCACCCTGCAGGCGACTGAGGCTATGGGCCCTGGTCAGACTTCTCATACAGCCTAGACATGACCTCTGCCTTTAAGAGTTTCTCTCTCAAAGGAAATCACACCAAGAGGTCATTGCTGTCCCAGAGGGGTAATTAGGTCTCCATTCCAGAACGTGAGCGATAGGTGAGCAAGATTTGGGTGCAAGTGCCCCATGATCGGAGCCAGTGGGTACTCAGGAAAAAGGAATCAAGCAAGAAGAGGTCATCTTCTAGAACCAGAGCAAGAGTCACAACAAACTGGCATCAGAGGTCATGTGATGCTGGGCTGCCACTGTCACCACCCAAGACTTACTTCTCCTGTCCCCATAGGATCAAACCTCCTTCCTGACTGGCCATAGGAGCTCAGTCAGCAGCTGAGGCATTAGCAGGATAGAGTGAGATGTAATGGAGATAAAAATGAAGCCAGTTTTACACCAACGTCAAGAGGCTCAAGAGCAGCACTACACTTATCTTGAGGTATCCTTGATTCGACTAGGGACTATTTTAAAAAATAAAAGCCTAAATATGTCATAAAGGATTTCCCTGAAGAAAGCTTTATTTTTTTAATAATTGAGCTATCAGCATATAACATTATATTAGTTCCAGGTACACAATATAATGACTCAAAATTTGTAGAGATTGCAAACCAATCACCAAAATAAGTCTAGTGAGCATCCTTCCAACATGTAATTACAATTTTTCCTTTTGATAAGAACTTTTAAAATGTACCGTCTTAGCAACTTCCAAATATGCAATACAGTGTTATTAACTCTAGTTGGCATGCTGTCCATTACATCCCCAGAACTTATTTATTTTAGACCTGGGAGTTTGTACCTCTTGACCTCCTTCACCCACTTCCCCTTGGAGCCCACCTTGGATGACCACCCATCTGATAGTACCCATCTGACACCATACATAGTTATTACAATATTATTGACTACGTGTATTCCCTATGCTGAGTCTTGAAGAAGGTTTTAAAATCAAGCAGTTGTGTGCTTGAGTTACATCTCTATCAGTTACTGGTTGTTTAATATTGGGTCAGCCTTTCTAATTTCCTGCTTTATTTTCTGTTAAAGAAGAATTTCAGTACAGTCCTAGCAATGTTGTTGTGCTAAGATCAACCTCAGCACATGGCGTAGAATGGGTTTCCCAAACTTGCTGGCATATTGGACTCACCTAGGAAACTTCAAAAATAAGATGTCTGTGTCCCACCTCCCCTGAGAGCATTTCTGCAATGTGGCCCAGGTTTGGCATTTCTAACAAATACCCAGATGATTCTAATGTTCAGACAAGTTTGGCCTAAAGCCTGTCTTATACTGAGCATTAAATATCTGTTAAATGAATGGAAACAATTAGTGCCTGGCATATACTAGACTTTCCAGAATTTTTGGCTCCCTTCCCCGTCCTGCCCATCTCCCCTCTGTTTTTATTAGGATTCCTGAAGACTTGATGCTGGGCTGTGCACCCAGTTGATGCACCTGCCACTCACAGCCAGGTACCTGTGAGAATGCAGAAGGCTGTGGAATCATGTTGTAATACCTGGCACAAGGGAGAGAGGAGAAAGAGCCAAAGTTGCACTGCAAGGGGCAACCCACAGGGCTCCTGTTAAGGGAATGTCTAATGAATTTGCTTTCAAGTACACTGTACACGGTAAAGCCCCTGAATGCTAATTACAAAGTCACCTTGGAAACCAGAATCTAGTTTTGTGTTCTCACTGGAGCTGATGCTGGTGTGAGCCAGAACGCACAAAGGGTCAATCCAAGGCAGAGTTTCAGCTAGTCCTGAGTGCTCTTATTTTTTTGGCTTTTCTATGCAACAGTTGTTGTGGTAAATCTTTTGTTGAGTGTTCCTGGGTCAGCCATCTGAATGTATCAAAGTTCCAAGAAGTTGAATATGTGGCTTATTGATTTCAGTGTCCTTTCATGGCTCTTGGAAAGAGGCTCTGAATTCTGAGAGGGAAGGAACCATGTAAATTATTCTAAGATTCAGAAGCCAGTATCGGCTCCCTTTCCACAAAATAGAAGGGCTGTAAAGCTGCAGTGTTTCAGGTGTGGGAGAGGGGTCTGTCCGCTCACTGGCGACTTGAGTTATTACCTGATTATAAGTAAAAGTAATACTTTGTGGCTCTTGGTACCTGGAACTGAGGCCTCAAATACTATTCGATGCAAAAAGCATATATTTGATGTGCTTTATGATTCAGAACAAGTTCTCAGATTTCACCTCAGTAACACAATAGAAACATTTAATACACATTTTTAAAAAATTGGTCAGTCTCAAGAACTATGTGAATATTTTCCACTTGACCTGAAAATCCTGTTAGTCAGGCTGGTCTTTAGAAACAGAAACCATCACATATTATAACGTCAGGAGGTGAGATCTCTAAACTGCTCAGTTTTTAAAATTTATTTTCAATTATAGTTGACGTACTTACAATATTATATTAGTTTCAAGTGTACAACATATGATTAGACATTTATATACCCTATGAAGTGATCACCCTGGTATGTCCAGTACCCATCTGACACTATATATGTATTATTACAATATTATTGGCTATATTCCCTATGCTGTGTTTCACATCCCCATGACTGTTTTTGTAACTGACAATTTGTACTAAGAGAAGAATATTCTATTTCAGGGTAACTTTAAACCTAATAGGGATTATATAAGAACTTTGAAACGTGTGTGCATGTGTGTGTTTGTGTGTGTTTAATTAAAACCTACTACAGATTAAAAACCTAATATTGACACTTTGTAACAGTGGGTTGTTTAGGAAAATAAGAATATGCTGTCTTTGTTAATATTTATCACTATGAAATGTGTTACCTACTACATTTGGTATTGGAAATAATTAAGCCTAAGCCAAATTTTAAATTTTATATTTTTTTCATTAGAGAAAAAATTGGTCAGCCTGAAGAACTGTGTGATCGTTGAAAAACAATTTCTCATTGGCCCTGGCTGGTGAGGCACAGTGGATAAGGTGCCAGCCTGTGAACACAAAGGTTGCTGGTTTGATTCCCAGCCAGGGCACATAACCAGGTTGCAAGCCAGGTCTCTAGCCAGGTCCCCAGCTGGAGGCAGATGAAAAGCAACCATACATTGATGTTCCTCTCTCTTTTTCCCTCCTTCCCTGCCCTCCTCTCTCAAAATAATGAATAAATCTTAAAAAAGAAAAATCATTTCTCATCATAGGAATACAGCGTTCTATGTCAGGATTTAGAATTAAAATGGTAGATAAGACAACTTCATTGTATGCATGTGTTTCTCCCCTGCCAGTTTTAAACTCTGTACCAACTGCTTCTCAAATGAGGTCCTCTCAAATGTTGAAACAAATTCCTCTGTTGCCATTTCAATTTGTTAGAACTTCATATTGAAAATAAAGGTTGCACTTCAATTAGCAAAGAAAACAGGAATAAGCACACATATTGCTCTGTAGAAATCCATTTTTCAGTCGGTTCACTAACAATCAGCATCAGAGGAACCAAATCCTGAGATGGGCCCTAGACCCTGCCCACCGCCAGGCTTGACAGCATCCAGGCTGCGCACGGTCCTTGCTTGGGGGTCAGTATGATGCATGAATGCTTGGGGAAAAGTTCCAGGTAAAGAATTTCAGTATTACTTTCTTTAATTGCTCAGAAAGGTTTTTTTGTTTTTTTTTTAATCTAACATTCACTGAATAATTTTCAACTCTGTCTCTTTGGTGGCTACAATTCCCAGGATCCAAAAAAAGTGAATCCTCTTAGTTGGACCACTTTTTTCTTATGATTCTCAATTGGCCAAAGCTCGGTTTCATTCATATCCTGAGCTTTGGACATGAATTCGAAAGTATGGCTTGTAAGCCTCTGAGTTAGCAGGGTGAATCCTGGAATTGGGGCTCCTACAGACAGGTCCGTACAGCTGTCACGCCCCATGTTCTCAAGGCGAATCATCACTCCGTCCAGGTTTTCCCAGACAGACTGTGATGTACCAAGTGTACCTCCTGGGTGCCCTTTGTGAGTCTTGCACCCCAGTTCTTCATTGGTGACATTGGTGGCCAGTGGAGGTAGCAAAATGCCCACTCGCAGCAAGCACATTCGTTTCAATGTGCTTTCCATCTCCTCCTTCCCCACAGGGTCCAGTGGCATCAATGGCATCCACGTTGTCTGCCCTCTCCGCTGGGGCTGGCCTTCCTCCACCCCCTCCACCACCCCCTCCCCCAGGGCCACCTCCACTTCTTGAGGATGAAGGCAGAAAAGAAGAGTCCTCTCCTTCACGATCAGCTTTATTTGCACAACTTAACCAAGGGGAGGCCATTACGAAAGGTAAGAAAAACCAGACCCTGAGCATACTATGTCCCTGGGGGTCCCTGGGGCTCCAGGGACGCAGATTCCCCCAGAGCACGCAGGGATGGATGCATCATTCCGTCCTGTCCCAGCATGCTGGGCGCTGCTGTTGGGAAGGCAGGGCCTGCAAACCTTCATCTCAAGGTAGATGGGCTCAGTGGGCTGTTGAAAGGACCAGAAAGAACTCGGAGCCTCTGGGCTCTCAGTGGACCGCGGCACACTGCCTCACCATTTCAGCCCCTGATGTTACAGCACCATCCACAACCAAGGCATCAAGATCAAGTGAAAGAAAAATGACAAACGATGACACCTGTGCCCTCAAGCAGTGTACAGGCTTGTCAAGGAGTTTTACCATTGGACTACTTTGGTCCTCATGGTGAACAGTCAAAATTTTTTTTTAATCTTACAACATCGAATAAAGTCATATTGCCAAAAACTGTAAGCCAATGTATTTTTGCTTTACATGGGTAATAGGAGTTATGATATAATGTCCCTATGAACTGGGCTGGGAGTTAAGAACCAAAAATTTAAATATTTCTCTGGCTCCAATTAGCTGCACTGTCCCCTTGTCTAAAAAGTAAGAGAATGGGTCTGTAACCCTAAAATTGGCTCTGGACTCTGACATAGACTTAATAGAACACCCTAACCTTTTGGCTATGTCTGGGGAAATGACTTAGCTATGGGAGAGGTAAATCAAGTGATCTTTTTTTTAGCTCAATGGTCTGCTTTTAGCAGAATTTTTATTGATCATCTTATCTCCTTAAGGAAGAGGCTTCTCTGGCCTGGCCAAGTGGCTCAGTGGGTGGGAGCATTGTCCTGTACATGAAAAGGTTGCGTGTTTGATCCCTGGTTGGGGAGCGTACGTATGGGAGACAACTGATCAGTGTTTCTCTCTCACACTGATGTCTCTCTCTCTTTCTCCTTTATCCCACTTCCTCTCTCTCTAAAGCCAATAAACATACCCTCCAGTGAGGATTAAAAAGAAAGAGAGGGAAAAAAAAGTGGCTCCTCAAATTGAAAAATGCATATTGTGTTTCCGTTCCTCTAACTTATACATGTCTCAAATTGTGCATATTAATGTTGAGAAAGCACTAGACTGCTGTGAAAATAGCATTAACCAGAATGCTTGTGGTTGCTGAGTGCTGGCTTACAGCATGCAGATCTAAGAAGTTAGGGGCATTTTCCTTTGCATAAAATGGAAAGCAATGTGCCTGTGTGCTACCTTCCCAGGGCTCCGGCATGTCACAGATGCCCAGAAGACATACAAGAATCCCGGCCTGCGAGGTCAAGGAGGACAAAATCCATCTCCCACCAAAAGCCACACACCAGGACCCAAGGCCCCCCGATCCCAGCCTCTTCAGAAACACGCTCCTGTGTTTGAGTTGGAAGGAAAGAAATGGAGAGTAGTGAGTGAAGCCCTTCAGCCTTCATTCTTGACACACTCTGACAAAAGAACTATTGGCAAAACCATGTACCAGGATCTGAACGATTTCTAAGTGAAATGACAGAGGCAAAGGCTGGCGAATCTAGAAACTGGAGCCTTGCTGAATGCTTCCATAAACATTTTAAATTTTTCTTTATTTTCCATTTAGTATTTCCTTCAACTTTTAAAATTATTTTTAATTGCGGAAAGATGCACATAACGCAAAATTCACCATCTTAACAGTTCAGTGGCATTAAGTACATTCACACTTGGTGCCTCCCTCACCACCATCCCTCCACAGAATAGTTTCCATCTTTAAAACTAAAACTCTGTACCCCTTAAACACTACCTCCCCATTCTCCCTCACCTGAGTTCCTGGCAACCACCGTTCTACTTGTTGTCTCTATGACTTTGACCACTCTTTCCATAAACTTTTCATCTGTGTCCCATTCTGATCAGCTGTTGGATGTTTCATTCTATCCCACTGACGGAAGTGCTGATATTATCGCTGCTTCACCCACCACCTCCCCCATGGTGTGAGCAGGACAAGGACACTTTGAATGAAGCTGGTGCCCCCTGCCCATCCCAGGGACTTTGGTCTGAAAATACACTGGCACTTAGACCACTTTGGTGACCCTTACTAAGGGCTTTTGCCCAACTCTGACTTGACACAGCAGATGAGCTGCAGCATCATTAAGTCCGGATTCAGCATCCAGGCTCAACATAAAGCTCTTCCATCCTTGCTCCTAACCCCCTTGCCAAGGTGCCTGATACCTATTTGCAAATTGATACCGACCTTCCAAGCAGCAGTTCCATCTGTTCCCCACAACACAACAACAAAGACCTGTGCTTTAGTCTGTAAGAAAATGGTTCTGAAAGAAAGAGCATATTAAAAAGCTATAATGAATGCTGAGCTCCATACAATTCGAGTATGCAATCGATTCAATTTATCGATACATCCTTATATTTAATATTTGCATATGTTTTAATTTCAGGAGTACCAAGAGGATAGAAATGACCTTGTGATTTCAGAGACTGAACTGAAACAAGTGGCTTACATTTTCAAATGTGATAAGTCTACCCTACAGTTGAAAGGGAAAATAAATTCCATCACAATTGGTAAGGTAGAACAATGGCATTATAGTTACCATGATGAGTTGCTTGTATAACAATGCTGTGTATATTTAGTGGAGTTTTTTCCCCTAGACAACTGTAAGAAGTTTGGTCTGGTGTTTGACAATGTGGTGGGCATTGTGGAAGTGATCAACTCTAAGGACATTCAAATGCAGGTAAGTGACCCTTTTCACCATGCTCTGCCCTCAAGTGGCTGTGCACAGACCATCCACTCTGCCTGCAGAGGTCTCTTCGTGTCCACCTAGAAAATGATTCCCTTTCCCTCTAGACACAGCTCTATCGCCTCCCCTCAGAAGCCTTCATACTCCTTAGGCAGTGTTAATTCAACTTTTTCAGTCTCTTAGAACACGTCCTGTTTTGCACTCCAACGACCGGTTTGCCACCTCTATTTCAAGAACAGCTAATTAATCTTTACAGCCCCGGACCTCCATACCCTAGGTGTCCAATAAATGTTTGGTGAGTGGGCGATGTATGTGATAAATGCACTAATGAATGAACAAAAATACTAAGAAATTCTCCTAGCATAATAGCACCATCCCAAAAAGAATTTTTCCCCCTCAGTAAAAATTGATTCTGAGTAAGGAGAAAGGGAAAATTTTTCTGAAGAGTCAATGAAATTTTTTTAAAAACCTGGAAAGTAGAATTGAAATTTGTAAAACAGGAGAAAATCTGCATCTCTTTGATCGTTTTTGATGTAGCCAAATGGGATTTTATAATGTGCAAAAAGCTAAAGGACTTCTTCTCTTTAGCCAATTATAATTTCTTTCTTTGATTCCACTCTTTTCACATTGTTAGTCGTCCCTTATTATCTGATGCTTCCTAATAATGTTTGTTAAAGAAGTATTTCTCTTTTGCTTTACTGAGCTTTCCACCAGTACCACTATAAAAACATCATTAAATTTATTAAGGTAACATTGGTTAATAACAGTATATACATTTCAAATGTACAGCTTGATAATATGTTTACTCCATTATAAGCTCACCATTCATAATTTAGTCTCTTGTCACCATGCATTTGACCCCCTTACCCTCTTTGTCCTTCGCTCATCTTCTCTTCGCCTCTGGTAACCACCATACTGTTGTCTGAATCTATGAGTTTGTTTCTTTGTTTTATTTGTTCATTTATTGCTTTGGGGGTCAATAAATACAAACTGTAAAGAAAATGACATATGAATCTAACCACATTAAAGTTAAAATTATATATTTAAGCCCTGGCTGACGGCACATTGGATAAGGTGCTGGCCTGTGAACCCAAGGGTCGCTGGTTCAATTCCCAGCCAGGGCTCATAACCAGGTGGCAAGCCAAGTCTCCAGTCAGGTCCCCAGCTGGAGGCAGATGAAAGGCAACCATACATTGATGTCTCTCTCCTCTCTACCTCTCTCCCTTCCCCTCTCTCTGGAAATAATAAAAATTAAACCTTGGCTCTTGTTTGAGCAAAAGAATGTTTTTAAAAAAAGTATATACTTAATAGAAGACATCATATATAAAGCTGAAAGGCAAGGCATAGATTTAAAAATGATACATGTAATGTAGATAATCAAAAAGGATTTGTAACCAGAATTTATAAAGAACTTAACACAAATCAATAAGGGAAAAACAATAGCCCAATAGGAAAATGGGCAAAAAATATTAAGACAATTCTAAGAAGAAAGAAAAAAATTATTTTTAAAATGTATGAAAGTATGCATGACCTACCTAATAGAAATAGGAATGCAAATTAATACAATGAAAGATATCTTTTCACAATCAGAATTTTTCATTCAGGCTATCCTTACTTTACAAGAGGCACATTAGCCGAAAGTCATGTATATCGTAGCTGTGAAGCTTAAGGACTGCCCCTACACTAAAAAAACTGGTGGTACAAAGGTAGCGAAGAAAGTGGCACAATGGGACCCTTGATATGTCAGTGTAGGGAGGGTAAATCTACCTCACTCACTGTGCAGACAGAGTACATTGGCATGTAATAAAGTTTAAGACATTCATAGCCTGTGAATGAGCAATTTGTCTCTTAGGTAAGTAAATAAAGAAGCTCTAGTACCTACGCCCAAGAGATGTACAAAATTACTTATTGCAATAGCATTCGTAATAGCAATAAAAGCAAAAGCAATTTAAATGTCCACCAACTGGTAAGTGAATAAATAAACCCCACTAAAAGAATGCTGCACAGTAGTTGGAATGCATGAACTACCGTTATGTGTATAAAAACAGGTAAAGCAACATCGAGCAATAAAGGCAAGATACAGGATGGCTGGCACTGTACAATGTGTCCCTTTATGTAAAAATTGAAAACAGGCAAAACAATATACACATGTTAAATATGCTTATAAGGCTCAAGGTCACTTTACCCAAGGGACAGACCTGGTATGAGTGACAAACACAAAATTCAGAAGAGTAGTTACATCTGGGAAGGAAATAAGGGAGGTGAATGGGGTGCTGCATAATACAGAGGGAGCTTCAAAGATTATAGCCCTGGTTGGTGGCACAGTGGACAAGGCGCCGACCTGCGAACCTAAAGGTCTCTGGTTCAATTCCCAGCCAGGGCACATAACCAGGTTGCAAGCCAGGTCACCAGCCAGGTCCGTAGCTGGAGGCAGATGAAAGGCAACCATACATCGATGTCTCTCTCCCCCTCTGTCTCTCTCCCTTCCCCCCCTCTGAAAAAATAATAAATAAAATCTTTTTTAAAAAAAAGATATTGTAAGATTATAATCCTAAAAAAAAAAAGGCAAATAAGCCAAATGTTCAACTCTGATAAAGCTGTTAGGCAGACATATGTATATTTACATATTTTATAATGCTCTTTCTATGTTTCTATGTTTAAAATATAACTTTTTATGATATAGTCAGGATTTCTAAAAATAATGTGGAAGGATAAACCATGGTTATCTGTCCGAGAGGGATAAAAACCTGGCAGTGTAGTTCAGAGCCAAGAGAGAGTCATTTTACTGAATACTGTGTCAACTTTTGGATGTTCAAACCAAGTGAATGTCATTATCTATTTAAAACATTTGATACATTCTTTTAACAGGGCCAGGACACAATAGGAGCAGAAAGCAGATTAGTGGTGGGCAGGGGGTGAGGACAAGGATTGACTGTAAATGGGCATGAAGGTTATTTTGAGGATAATCGAAATAGCCTCAAACTGAATTGAAGGCATGGTTGCACTTCTTTGTAAAGTTATGAAATATTATTAAATTGTACACTTAAACTAGGTGAACTTTATGTTTGCAGATTTTACCTCAATGTTGCTGCTAAAAAGACGGAAAGGGAAAAAAGGGCATGGTCCAAAGTTTATATAATTTGATCCAGTAATGCTGTTTCTGGTAAACTATCCTAGAAAAGAGTACAGATTAGGAGAGAAAGAACAGTCTAGGAGATCCTGTGGAATTTTGGAAATTTTTTATGGAGAAATAAATGTTTGAAAAAACAAAATTAATACAGAAACACGATTAAAATGCTAGTGCACTGGCCTGGACAAGGTCACATATCCCCTGTCACTCAGCAGAGGAGATGCTTTTGGCCCCAGTCTGCTGATAAGAGACAATCTCTGTTCACAAAGTGTTCACGGACTAGCTGGGGAAAAGGGTGTGTGTGTAACCTACCCTAATGCAATAGTGACCAAAGTGCTGTAGAAATGACAATTCTTACTATATATCAGGGCTATTTTTAAAATTCTGCTATTGCTTTGTCAGAGTTTCAGATACATGGAGCATTTCAGCACTTTTCACATAATATGGCTCTATGTAAATATAATGTATTAGCATTGTGGGCTCGCCTCATGTGGCCCTGCTCTGTCTCACTAACAAATCAGGTGACCCACTGACAATTTGTTCCTTTTCTTCCCTGGCCTGCTATTCGTACAGTTGTGGTCAGTATGCAAATGCTCTTCATCATTATAAAATAAACTAACCTAGATCACCAAAAACGTTACTGCTGACATATTCTTGAAATACAAATACAGGTATTATTATTTTATTTATGACAAAGCCCTGTGCTTACCTGACCTTGAACTACCTCTGCCTTTTTTTTTTTTTTTTTTTTCCTGTACTGGGGCTCACTTCCAACTTGGTGTCCAGTTTCTATGGAGCGAGGAGAAAACAGAGAAGTGTGGTGACCTGCCTAGACTCCCCCTAAGGAATTCTTTACATCACCTGCACCAGCAACAGGAGTTGCTCCTTTGGTTTGCGATCCAGCCTTTTCTTCAGGGTGAAAGAGGAGATGTCTTTATCGCTTCAATTACCATTACAAGAAGGAAAATTATAGAGTTGTAATATGGTCATTGGGGGAACAGTCCACCCCTATAGAGATTTGGGAGGATGTCTGAAAACTGTTAAAAGAGAAATTCAAAACTGATCGAAATGTTTATAGTACTTAGATTTTTAGAACAATACAAAGAACCGCCTCCTCTTTTGTATGGTCCCTTTTGCCTATGCACAAGGTCTCCAGTTTTCGCTCCTGTAATTAATACATTTCAAAATAACTGGACATTCATTATTTCATTTAAGCTTCACATTCAGCAAGTACGATTTTTATCTAGCAAAGGACTTACGTGAAAAGAATTGTAGTGTTTCTTATTTATTCCTATTTAGGTTCAGGAAAAATCTCAATTACAGGATAATTTCTTTGCTCTTAAATGACAATATTAGCACTTGTTTTAATCCAACGTTTACAGAGATTTGTCAAAACTAAAATTTTAAGCACATAAAGGGAAACGCATCTTGTTTCTTTTATCTTGAAATCAAATATACGTTTCAAAGCCACTAACAGGGTTGTAAGACTTTTTCTCAACATTAGCTGCTGTTTTCAAATTATCCCTTTATTTTGTCTCAGGAAAAAGACCCTGAGGTTTAAGAATCCCCTTGTGAGGTCCTTTCTTTCTGTCCCCAAATGACACCTACCAATTCAGCCTAGAGACTGGGCTGTTAACCAGCCTCCAGCTCTGACCCAGCTTTTCCTAGTGCCTGCTTAGGCCCATGAGTCATACTTATTCAGGAATATTGTAATTCTTATTTCTTTGTTTTAGTTCAAGGTTATTTATTTATTTATTTTCTATTTCAGGTAATGGGAAGAGTGCCAACAATTTCCATCAATAAGACAGAAGGCTGCCACATATACCTCAGTGAAGATGCGTTAGATTGCGAGATAGTGAGCGCCAAATCATCTGAAATGAACATACTTATCCCTCAGGATGGTGATTACGTAAGTGCTTCTTATAGGACCGTAAAGAATTTTTCTTGAGACTTCATTATTAACATTCTGTGATATTAACTAATTAACTACCAATTTACGAGCTTCATTTGCAGAATCACACACAGGCAGGAGAGGCATTCAGAGAATTGGGTTATGTGTCATTTCCCCTCTCAGTTTCCTTGACCATGCTCACTCCTGGATTTGTGACTCTCTAGGCAATTGACTAGTAATCACCTTAAGGGGCTAGCTTTCATCACATAGTACAGCGTACATCTGAGTTCATCTGTGTTCAGCAAAACGTCTCTCTCTTGTCATATTAGTTAGGACCAAATACGGTCCTTGGCTATGGGAGAGGCAAACAGAAATGAGGGAGAAATGCTTTGGGGAAAATGGAGGAGGCTGATAATGACACAGAAAAGCCGGTATTCGTGCTGCCTGTCCTCTACCAGGCCAATAAGCGGAGACAGGGGTTGAATCTTTACAGGTGCTTTATTCAGATGATGGTTGATCTGAGAAGACATCGGGTTTGCACCCTAACAGACTGTCTTTATAAGGAGAAAAAGGGGTGTAGGTAAGAGGGTTAGGAATTCAGGAAAATGTTACTGAGATCAAAGCTGCAGCATTCTTACTTTGTCCTGGGGGGAGGTCTTCTTACTCTGGATCCAAGGTGGGTTATTCCTTTAGTTCCTGAATAATAGCATTTACATACATCAATTTCGAAGCTTATTGGCTGCTACCTGAAACTAAAATTTTCCAACACTTGAGCATTCCATCAGAAATAATAGGTAGACCAATCTGTGTAGGTATTCTTACATGTGTGGGTATTCTTAAACCCAGTTTAAGAACCTGCTGGGAAGCTTGATGAGCAAGCCTGCAGCCAAAGTCTGCACCTGATGGTGTGATTCAAACTTGCCATGGGGTCCGGGAACCTGTATTTTAATAGGCCTGCAGTCCATCTAGTGACCTTTAAGAGGAACACCAGCCCAGGCCTTCTGCCACCATTTATTTTCTTTGCCTCCTCTCCCCACAAAACAGCTTTTAACAGAAGCACGTGGTGTCCTCACTCATTGAAAAGGAAGTATAAATTAATGCATCTTCTGTGTCACACAGGGTGGTGGACTCCAGGTGTTACTATTTGGAAGCAAGCTACTGCTTTCTACTAGTCATCGCTTCTGAGATCATTCCCTCTAACTGCGTGAGGGGGCCAGTGAACCAGCAAGAGTGGGAAGAAACATGACTTACCTCTGGGAGAGGAGCTCCCATCAGCCTGTGGGCCAGTTGCTGTCAGCGCTCAAGTGAATCTCTTTAGGCAGACAGCATGACTACTCTCATGGTCTCCTTTTCTTGCAAGATATGGCTCCTGTCCAAATGGAGACATTTGGCCCCTAGTTAATATAAATTCTGCTCTTCTGCAATATTCGGACCCCAACCCACCTACTTAACTCCACGTGCCATTACCAGCCAGGCTACCAAGGCAAGAAGAGTGATGATTAGCAATGCAGCCACAACACCATTATGTGACCAATACAACATGGTAGTATTCTGTCCATATTAACCTTGTAAACTCAAAGTACAAATAAATGTTATGGGCTATTTGAACTCAAGGATATTTTCTAGGCATGGATGTTTGGGCAGGAACAAATGCCCACTAATCCTCCCTTTTCCCACCTCTCAGTAAGTTCTCCAGCACCACCCAGACACATCCTACATATTGCAGTCTACAATTTGTCATTTAAGTCTTAAAAACAAAACAAAACAAAACAAAAAACCTGCCAGCATTGGGCCATATTTCATGACTAGGTATATGGCCAGCCTGACCCTGAGCTACAGAAGAGTCTCCTTTCACATGCTCCACCTAAAACAAGCTACTGAAGTGCTAAAGCCACTACAGAACAGGTCCAGAAAGGCGAGCCAAAACTTAGGGCTAGTTCTGGCCTTTGCAGCTATTGAAGCAGAAGACACAGCTGCATAGGGACTGGATCAGCTAAGGAAAGAGTTGGGGTTTGAATGAGCACTCTTGACTAATCAATCTATAATCCCCAGGCATGGGGTCCAGACATCTGCGCTTGTTAAAGCTGCCTAGGTGATTCCAGTATGGAGCCAATAGTAAGATCCACTGATCTAAAGGATGAGTATGGGTCAAAACCTGAGCCTGAAAATGGAGTCTTCCCTCTACACACAAATTATCTTGTGCCCTCTGTCTTCGGCCCTTTTAGTGCTTTTTCCAGTGAAAGGCAACAGAGCGCAATATGGAAGTCCTGCTATAGGCATTGTAATCTGGGAATGGAGGGTAGGGATGATTCATTCCAAAAGAAATCAGTGCCCCAGAGTATGTATCATCATACTACTATCATTTTATGCCTCCCCAAAGTGGAGAAGTTACTATCTTCTATACATTCCAATGCCTTCACTCCAGAGTATTTTCTACCTGGCCTTGTTTACTCATCCAGAAGAGCCCCAGAAGGGATATTAGCTACACACACACACACACACACACACACATACACAAAAGGTTGTTAAGATTGTGACTTCTTTGCTCCATCGTAAGACTTTGCATTGCAGATATCACTCAGAATTCATCACTCATGATAGAAAAGTCCCTTTAAAAATAAACAGGTGGCCTTTGCCTGAAGAAATAGTTGGATCCTCCATCTAGGATGATATGTGCTCATGTGTGTACCCCACAAAACATCACATCTCACCAATGGTGAGCATAGGCATCAGCTTCTCAGATGGTTGTGGTTTCAATGGTGCCATGTGTACGGGAGTCTGGGAAAGCCACAGAAGCTGGGGCCAGGGGTACTGTTCCATACCTTCCTTTTTGATCCTCTTCTGAAATGACTGCAAAACCTCATGGGGAAAGGAGAGATTTCAAACTACTTTTATTTTGGCTATTCTGCTTTTATGGGGGAAGGGTGTATGCGTGGTGTGTGTATGTATGTACGTGTATGTATATGTGGTACATGTACATGTATTTCCCAATGGGAAGAGTGGGATGGCAGGGTGAAGGATGAAAACATTATATATAACCTGAAGCACATTTTTATATTTCATCAGAAAGTAGACAGATAACAATCAGATAAAGTTCAGTGTGACTGGGGATCAGCAGCCTTAGCATCCCTTGGGAATTTGTTGGAAATGCAGATTCTCATTCTCTTCCCAAATCTACCAAATCCAAATCTGCATTTTAACGAGATTTCTGGCTGATTCCTGTGTATGTTTGAGTTTGCAGGGGAGTCATGGGTACAAGAGGCTGACTAGGTTTGAACTCTGTCTTCTCTGCTTACTAGTATTATTTTCTGGGTCAGAGGGTAACCTCTCAGGCGCTGTTTGCTGTAGATGGCACTTCAGTGATATCTAGCTCGTAGGGATGTGGGAGGTTAATTGAGTTCACATATATCCAGTACTTTAAAAAATATCTGGACAGAGGCAAACACAGGAACCTGTCAAGTTGAGGAGACAGAAAAGGAGAGCTCAAAAAAGGAAACTGGTCAAGGTTCCAGTGGGAGAACTAAGCAACAAGGAGACAGCCAACCTAACAGATTCAGAGTTCAAAACACTGGTGATAAAGATGCTCACAGACTTGACAGATATACTTGGGTTCAGCAAATGTAGAAAGGAAGAAGTGAAAGCTAGAGTAGGTGAAAGGAAGGAAAATCCAATCACATAACCAATGGTGAAGGGAAAGAAGCCAGGGTTCAAATCAATGATTTGGAACATAAGGAAGAAATAAATAGTCAATCAGTATAGAATGAGAAAACAAGAATTGAATCAAATGAGGAAAGGCTTAGGAATCTCTGGGACAACTTTAAACATGCCAACATCCTAATCATAGGGGTGCCAGAAGGGAAAAAGGAAGATCAAGAAATTAAAAACTTATGTAATACAACAACAATTAAAAAAAAAAAAGAAAAAAAAAAAAACTTATGTGAAAAAAAATGAAGGACAATTTCCCAAGTTTGGAGACGGAAATAGACATACAAGTCCAGGAAGTGCAGAGAGTCCCAAACAAGCTAGACCCAAGGAGGACCACACCAAGACACATCATAATTAAAATGCCAAAGATTAAAGATAAAGGGAGAATCTTAAAAGCAGCAAGAAAAGAGTTACCAACAAGGGGTTCCTATAAGACTATCAGTGGATTTCTCAAGAGAGAAAATGAAGGCAAGAAGGGATTGGCAAGAAGTATTAAAAGTGATGAAAAGCAAGGACCTACAAACAAGATTGCTTTATCCAGAAAAGCTATCATTTAGAATGGAAGAGCAGATAAAATGCTTCCCAGACAAGGTAAAGCTAAAGGAGTTCATCATCATCAAGCCATTATTATATGAAATATTAAAAGGACTTATTTAAGAAAAAGATCAAAACCATAAACATTAAAATTACAACAAACTCATAACTATCAACAATAGAACCAAAAAAATAAAATAAAAATAAAAACAAACTAAGCAACCAACCAGCATAGGATCAGAATCACAGATGTGGGACTCATTTGGAGGGTTATCAGCTGGGAGGGGAAGGGGGAGAAATGGGGAAATGGTTCAGAGATTAGGAAACATAATTGGTGGGTACAAGATAGACAAGAGGATGTTAAGAATAATATAGAAAAGGGTGAAATCAAGGGACTTATATGCATGACCCATGGACATGAACTAAGTGGGGTGGGATTGCTGAAGGAAAGGGGGATCCTGGGTGGAGGAGAGCAAAGGGAAAAGAAATTGGGACAACTGTAACATCATAATCAATAAAATATACTTAAAAATGTCTGATTCTTATTAAGTTCTAGCTTCAATGATGAGGTTTGCAGTCAGTCACAGAACTGACATGTGACTGTTCAAGTCTCCATCATACAGGTTTGAGTTCCGTAAATGTCTGTTCCATGACATGATAGCCTTCCATCTGTTTGCAAAAGGAAGCCTTGGTTTAAATAACTTTGTTCCTCTTGCCTTTTTACAGAGAGAGTTTCCTGTTCCTGAACAGTTCAAGACAACATGGGATGGATCCAAGTTGATCACCGAACCTGCAGAAATTATGGGCTAACCTCCAAAAAGACCAGACACCCTGATCTGAAACTCCCAATTAAAAAAAAAAAAAAAAAAAAAAGCAGCATTCAAGACCTAGAAGTTGCAGTAGCTCCTGATGATTTAGCTGTGGCCTCCAACAATTCTGTGCTTTAGAAACAGCATCATTTCTGGCATGCCTTCGTGGGCATTTTGAAATATTTAACATTTCTTCATGACTTGCCTTTGTGTGTGATTTGAGTTCCACATGATAACTTGGGAGCATTATGTATTTAAAAAGAAAAAAATTTGTTTCCCTCATATCATTAACACAGTAGCTTATAGGTAAAAATATTGCATGATTCACTTTTGCACTTATGTTTAATTGCTGGTTGGAAAATAAAACCTTTGAGAATCTAAGATGTGCATTTTTACCTTTTGCACAATTTCATTATGCTATAGTGGTAGTATGCTCTGAAAAAAAATCTGCTTTTTTTTTTCTTCTTAGTTTTACAACATGTTCACCTTTATCAGCATGGATACACTGTCAACGTGAATACACATTTCAACCCATATTTTGACAAAACAAAAGAAAACTCCATACTAAGGACCATATCCAGTTTCTTGGTCCTTGGAAGACCTATATCTTTACAGTTACTAAAAACCAAAAGTAAATGCTAATGACTTATCATAACTATTTTTTTCCACCCTGTCATCTGGGAAACTTTTCTGCATGAAGATTTTTATGCCAAAAAAAAAAAAATTGGTGGGAGGAGGCAGTTATAATACCTCATAATTTTGCTTTAAGATCAAGCTCAATTTTTGTTTACCAATTTTGAAACTGGTAAATCCCAGATGCCTTGTAAGTGATGTCTTTACTGTTTTCTTACAGACCACTTTCTTCTTTTCCACTTGCCAGACTTGCTGACCAGTCTCAAAAATGAACATGAAAAAGCCATAAAGGTATTACTTCTTACAAAACCCAAGGAATTGTTTGTTGGTTTGGCCTGCTGCTCCTATTTTATAGTATGGATAGTACATGCTTTTTCAACATAATATTATACTCCTTTATACCTTTTTAGCATATAGTGCTGAAAATCTGCAACTTCTTGGATCACATATAATGAATTATAGTGTAATGCTTACAGACCCAATACAAGTATATATATTGTGTCTACTACAGCCTTTGGAATATACCATTTCCATCTTTTTTTTTTTTTTAAGTATCTTCTCTATTCATGTAGACTTAAAATGACTCAATGCTCATCTACCAAGGTTTTGCAATAAAAATTTTGTCCATATAAATAATGTGGTGGCTTTAGTAAATATCTTTTTTTTTTTTCAATTATAAACTTATTCTAAAATAAAGTAAAATTCTGATTGTTTAAACGCTGTGATGAATTCTGGGTGTTTAAGTCTTTTTGTTCCCCTTTGGTTTGCCGCTTGCTCATCTCTCAGATTTAGGAAAGACAGCTGAGTCCTCTGGTTGAATTAGAGGATCCAGCATACCATCAGCTTACCTGAGGAATGGTTTCTCCGAGACAGATACCACATAAAGCCATTTGTAGTTGGAATAGTCAGTCAGAAAATTCTAGATCGTTTTATAATTCAAGGTCTCTTCATTGAGAAAACCTCCCTTGTTGATCTCAGTTCATGTAAACACCCAAGAAAATAAATTTGGCTTATAAGCATGATATAGTATTACATATACTGTATATGTTTAATGTATAAGAAAAATAACTTTTACAATAATTTTGTCAATAAACTTCTGGAGGAAAAACTTACTGGGAAGAAAAACTGTAAAAAGGACTGCTACATACCCATAATATAGTAATAAGTTTATATTGAAAAATAAGTCCACTCAAAATTCTTAAGCTGTCAACTGACCTTGGACTTAGCATCAGCCTGCCAAAGTGCTTCAGCACAGATATTGAACTTGAGGCTCAAACAATTATTTTGCCAACCCTGGTGCCTTAAGTCACCTACTGGTTTTCTGAGTAAGCTGAATTTGTTCAAAAAGGAAGAAAATCTGGTAACGAATAGGAAAATAATTACCAGAAACAATGCTGCATTTCCAGTTCATGTTTTTCCTTGCACATTGTTGAGCTGCTCTGTTAACAGTGCTATCACCTAATAAATATTGTCAAAGGGGTAAGAAACCCACTTAGCAGAATTGCATGTCATGTAAATCCACAAAACATCAAAACAAAAATATTGGTAGAAAAGAAATCAAGTGCAAGTATCTCTTGTATCTCTTTACCTTGTCATATTACGAAGTATCATTTTGTAGGAACAAAAAAATTTTTAATTCCAAAAGAGCCTTTATTATATTGAAAATCTTTTCCTTGAAAATGATAACTCCATGGATAATATTTTTTAAGATCTTATTTTTAGAGAGAGAGGAAGGGAGGGAGAGAAACATAAATGTCTCTCGCACACCACCAAATGGGGACCCAGCCTGCGACCCAGGGCATGTGCCCTGACTGGAAACCAAACTGGCGACTCTTTGGTTCACAAGCCAGTGCTCAATCCACTGGGCCACACCAGCCAGAGCAGGTAATGCATTTCTTACTGAGTCCCCCTTTTACAGCAAGATGTCTTTCAAGTGAGTAATTGGTATTAACCACTTCTCTTTATCTATGGAAATTCTTTCCAGGACTGGTCGGAAATACATAGAGTTTAGTCATTCACTTTGTCACTCATTGAAAATGTCTATTTCAACTTCTTAGAATCTAGATGGGAATCCCCTGATTTTAAAGATGCAAAAGCAGAGGTCTAGTGACATTAGACATTTGAAATTTGAAATTAAACATTAGACAAGCAACCAGTTAGAGGTAAAGCAAGGACTAGAACACACACACACACCTTTTTATAACTACTGTAATTTGGCTTCTAATCTAACCACATTTTTTAAACAATTGTCATTTAATCCTATAACTTTATCTCATTCTTCATCCGTCAAGATTCTTGACCTTGCTTTTTCCCTCATTAAAGTCCCTTTGACACACAGTAAACCTCTGGCTCCTCTCCCCTTTACTCACCCCCTCCCTCAAATGCTCATTTGTCTCCTTTACCTTCACCTGTCACCTCTGTGGAGATAACTCGCAAATCCACATCCCTAACTCAAGTCCATCTCTCCACATATTAACGACAAGTTGCCTACAGAGTATTCTTGCCCACCCCAACTTCATTGAACATCTAAAAATGAATGCACATTTCCCACACATACCCGTATTTTCCTCCTCTGCCTTTCTAGGTAGTCAATCCCCATCACAGATTTAAAGCCAACCTTCTCCCGTGATAGGCAACACAGGAAGAGAACCAGATCTGGAGGGAACCGTGGTTCAGTCTTGAGCTTGTTTAACTCGGGCCTCTCTGTGATACTCACTTGGAAATGGAGAATAGGCACTTGGATATGGGTCTGGAGTGTTTCCCATCGCTTCTGATACCAAAACCTTAGGCATTATTTCATAAGTTTAAGATTCCAAACATGACTTTAAACATGTTTATTTCAAAAAGAACGATTTTAAACCATTGGCACTTTCTGCAACACTTCAAATGCAGATGCAATTTTAAGAGTTTGTTACAATTGAGACAAACCAATTCAATAGTCTTAAAGCCTTTTTTTGTGAGTTTAACCATTTCAGTGTTTCTGTACATGATGAAGCTTATATCTGTGCTGCAAGTGGAAAGTAAACCAGCTCAAATTAACCTGTGATAATTCATCCGGATTTCTTCAAACAGTTCTTGTTCCTCTATTGTAAGTTTCATAACTTGGCAGAGAATATGCAACTGACAAAGGGTAACATTTGCCTGTCAACAGAGAATTTTTTTCCAGCTTTCTGTCCAGTATAATGTATTATTTCATATCTAAAGATAATTTTTGTCTAAAACTACATCTTTGAATATTTGAATTTTAAGTCCACTTTATTTCTTTATTTTTATTATTTTTTAAAGATTTTATTTATTATCTCCAGAGAGAGAGGGGAAGGGATAGAGACATCAATGTATGGTTGCCTTTCACCTGCCTCCAGCCATGGACCTGGCTGGAGACCTGGCTTGCAACCTGGTTATGTGCCCTGGCTGGGGATTCGAACCAGCAACCTTTGGGTTCACAGGCCGTCACCTTATCCACTGTGCTACCAGCCAGGGCTCACTTTATTTCAATACCTTGCTTTTTAGCACCACCATAGTAAAAAAAAAAAAGTGATACTTTGTACTGACATGAAAATCCAGATGAAAGAAATGCACCATTGACCACACTTATTAAAAAATATTGTTAATTTTTAAATCCTATTCACCAATACAATAAAGGTTTTTTTCATTAAAATTCAGTTAGTAATTTCTCATTATATCAAATATTAATCTTAGAAATGAATCGAAAAAACATGCATTTAAAAAATTTTTAAGATCCTTTTTTGTTTTGCTTCTTTTTTTAAAGATTTTATTATTTTTAAAGAGAGGCAAAGAGAGAGAGGTAGAGAGGGAGAGAGACATCAATGTATGATTGCGCTTTTCACCTGCCTCCAGCTACGGACCTGGCTGGAGACCTAGCTTACAACCTGATTATCTGCCCTGGCTGGGAATTGAACCAGCGACTTTTGAGTTTGCAGGCCGGTGCCTTATCCACTGCACCACCAGCCAGGGCCTGTATTTAATTTTTTTTTAAGATTTTACTTATTTTTAGAGAAGGGAAGGGAGAAAGAAAGAGAGTGAGTGAAACATCAATGTGTGATCACCTCTTATGCTCCCTGAACTGGGGACCTGGCCCATAACCCAGGCACATGCCCTGACTGGGAATAGAACCAGCGACCCCTTGGTTTGAAGGCTGGTACTTAATTCACTGAGTCACATCAGCCAGGGCTATTTTTAAATAATAACTCTTTGGCTTTCTTTCTTCAACTCATAAGCCAATAAACTATAATGGGGACATCATCCCATGAACATAACAATTCTGTAGATTGCTTTTGGAATGAGTGAAATTTGTTTGGGAAGACTATTTTTTCCTGCCCTTTGTCCCTATGGGCATAATCAAACCCACACATAACCAATGGCACATCCTTAGAAGGGCGGAGCTAGTGACACATGTTCTGCATGTAGCTAATGTTATGACAACCCCTACTTTGGGCATTCCTCTTCAATTTAAAAGCTATAGAGAAAATATAAGAGTTAGACTGATGCAGACTGTCAGCCCCAGGGGAGTGATTGCCTTATGCAATGAAGCATAATAAAAACCTGTTCTCTTTCATGAATACTTAAAAACACTATCCTATAGCACTTACTACTAAAGATGTATAGAGGGCCAGGGAAATATTTTATAAGAGCCACATATGATATGTATTTTTTTAAAAAACCGAAAGGATATAAATGTATGGTAATATAGTATCTAAAGGAGTTGTAAGTTATATGCATTTTTCATATCCTGAGATAGAGAAAAGTTGGCTGAAATGAGAAATTTCCTCCACTATTATACATCTCACTTCTTTAGCTTTGACTATAATCACAAGTTGAAAGAGATTTTGATATTATCTAATTTAAGCAAAATTAATGATGTATGCTTATTGAAATGTAAATAGTATTTGAAAATCTGTTATCTAACTCGCCTGTCCAAATTCACTAAATGGTCAGCATTTGCCTATATGCTCAATCACTGCTGATAATTATCTAAGGAATAAAGAAGGAATATTTTAACATAAGCCTGTTCAAAAGCTGTGGAATTCAGGGAGTGAACATCCAAATGTTCTATCATTTGTTAGCATCTAAAATAATTATACCAGCAATATGGATAACATTCTGCAGGCTGCTCTACCAACAGGCCAACAACTATTTTCTCAAATTAAATTAACTCCATACACTATAGTTTTCAGACATGTATCTCTTTAACACCTCAGGGCTTAGCTTCATACTTCATTAGCTTATCAAAAAAAGTAAAGTAATTCTTGTATTAATTAGAAAGAGCTTTGGCTTGGGAGTCAGAAGATCTATTTTCTATTCTGGATATTCCCCTATCCAGAGGTGTGTTCATTTGACAAATACCTGTGATACCTTTACAAACATGTAATTCAAAAAAATTGTTTAATTAAATTAAAATTTTAAAAAATAGCCCTGACTGGTGGCTCAGTGGATAAGGCATCTGCCTGCGAACCCAAAGGTCGCTGGTTCAGTTCCCCAGCCAGGACACATAACCAGGTTGCAAGCCAGGTCTCCAGCCAGGTCCATAGCTGGAGGCAGGTGAAAGGCAACCATACACTGATGTTTGCCTCCCTTTCTTCCTCTCCCAAGCATTCTCTCTAAAAATAATGAATAAAATCTTTTTTAAAAATAACTAAATAAAAGCTTTTCTAAAACTTATTTTAAAAAATAAAATAAAATAATAAAAGCATCTTACTCTAGCTGGTGTGGCTCAGTGGATGGAGCACCAGCCTGAAAACCAAAGGGTCGTTGGTTCGAATCCCAGTCAGGGTACATGCCTGGGTTGTGGATCAGGTACCTAGTTGGGGGGTGTGAGGGACAACTCTACATTGATGTTTCTCTTTCTTTCTTTCTCCTTTCCTTCCCCTCTCTCTAAAAGTAAATAAATAAAATCCTTTAAAAAAAAAACATGTACTGTAATTTTCAGTATTAAACAAATACATAATAAAACTGCCTGTGGCAGAGTCACTAGCTCTCAGCCAAAATCTATTTTCTTTCCTTAGTAGGCTACATTTCCCAGCTTCTTTTGTAGTCCAGTGGCCACATGACTAGATTCTTCTTTAAGGAATATGAGTATTAGTAATGTAAACTGTACTTCAGAATTCAGTCTATTAAGACAGTATATTTTCCCCGTGTTCCCTTTCCTTTCCTCCAGCCAGATCCTGGACATGACCACTGGCCTCTGTCATACAGATGATAATATGCTCTGGTTATACGAGAATATACGACTTGCCCCTGCCCTCCATAGTTATGTGAGAAATAAACCTATATTGTGTTTATACTTTTACATATTTGGATTTATTTATCAGAGAAGCTGAGCCTTATGAAACTAATATACCACCTAAGGAGCCCTTTGATTTACTGGTCCGCTCACCAGAAATACCTTCAATGAATTTGAAAAGATGTACAAATTCATTAAGTAAAATGAGCCTGTATCAGAAAAACAGATTGTAAAAGCATTTTTATTAAAATGTGAATCAAAACTACATTTTGTTTGTATATAAAGTTACATACACACATTTGAGGGGAGATGGTTTAGTATAGTGATTAAGAGAATGTTTTATCACTTATTGGCTGCATCATTCGGGCAGGGGGAATCACTTACCTTCTCTGCACTTCAGTTTGTTCATCTCTAAAATAGAGATGGTAATAATAGTACTTACTGGGTTCTTTTGAGTACTCAGTCAATACACATATAGTACATAGAAAAGTTATTCTATGTAGTTACTATTATTGCTATCATTATTGTAACTTAAATTATAGGAAGATACACTCTAAAATGGCAACAATGCCTATTTTTGCAGTGTGGGGTTAGAGAGAAAAACCTCTTCCCCCTTATTCTTTACTGCTTGAATATGTCAGAATAAGCATTATAGCATGTAATTATTAAAATTACCATAATTTTTGTGATCACAATATTTTTTTAATAAGTTCAAAAGAAGATGATTACCTTTTAGTTCATCATTTATTTTTGTCTGCTTTAGATTACAGGTTTTTGTTTCAAAAGAACACACATGAAGAAAATGTTTTATAATAAACATGAAGAAAATATGATCTAAAGAGAATAAAAGAGTGGTAAAATCTACTTACCAGAATAATTGCTTAGAACCTAGTGATATAATTGAGCAAATTAAACATTTTAAAAACATTTCCATATGATTGGCACTGAGGATACAATGGGGGAAGAGTCATAATACCTGTCTTTAGGGAAAATATAAGTTGAAAAATTCTTCAGAGAACCTTAAATTCCCTGTCTTTAGGGAAAATATATGTCAAAAAATTCTTTGGAGAGCCTTCAATTTTCTTTTAAATTTATAAATAATTATTTAAAAATAAATGCAGGGGATGGATATAATAAAACAACAATAAAATTAAATTTAAAAACTAAAATAAATGCATATTTTCTAAAACACTGGAAAAGAAAAAACAAAAAGTAGTTACATTCCAAAGCACAGAAAATAAAAGAATGAGATAGGAAAAATAGAGCAAAATGAAAAATAAGACCAAAGATATTACAAAAATAGATACAAATGTGACAAATTTTACCATAAGAGTACAGAAACTGAATTCAACACATGTATACAGTAGTTTCCCCTTACCCCCAGTTTTGTTTTTGTGTTTCAGTTACCTGCAGTCAGCTGGGGTTAAAAAATACTAAATGGAAAATTACAAAAATAAACAACTGGTAAATTTTAAATTGCATATTATTCTGAACAGCATGATGAAATCTCACTGTCCCACACTACCCTATCCTGTTCAGGTTGTGAATCATCTCTGTCCAAAAGGCACCTACACAATAGGACATTTTAAGAAGAGAAGGAGAGAGAAAGACCATATTCATAATAACTTTTATTACAGTATATTGTTGTAATTGTCCTTTTTATTATTAGTTATTATTGTTAATCTTTTCCTGTGCTTAGTTTATAAATTAAACTTTATCATAGGTATGTTTTACAAGAAAAAACATAGTATATATGGGAAAAGAGTTTAGTAGCATCCACAGGGTGTCTTGGAATGTACCCCCTATGAATAAAGAGGGACTACTGTGCATTATTTATTTTAAACCCCCATCTAAACAAAGCATCATAAAATGATTAGAACTAAAGGATGGTAAGTGGGATATTAATTCAATGCAAGAACAAGAAAGCAGAGTCACAACAATAATAAATACAATACTTTTAAATTCAAAGTAAATATATTAAATAGGAAATTAGAGTCTATTTTTAATGATGGACACAATTCACACTGAAAATATAACTCTCAGAAGTCATTATGTGTTTGTATTAGTTCTATTGTTGCATCACACATTACTACAGACTTAGGAGTTTGAGACAATGCCCATTTATCGTCCCCCAGTTTCCACAGTCTGAAGCCTGGGCATGATGTACAAAATTGTGCTCTCTGATCAGGACCTCACAAGGCCGAAATCAAATCAAGATGCTATGGAGCTCCATTCTCATTTAAAGCTCATTGGAGGCTTGGGGTTCTCTTCCAAACTCATTCTGATTATTAGCAGAATTTAGTTCCTTGAAATGGTAGGAGTGCAGTCTCTGTTTTATTGCTGGATATTGGTTGGGGATCATCCTTAGCTCCGGAAGCTGCCCTCAAGACCGTGCCTCATGGGCCCTTCCGGAGGCAGATCTCCACACAGCTATTTCCTTCTGCAAGGCTGGCATGAGGATCCCTCTCACTCCCAACCTCTCTGACTTCTATATCTACCTTTAAACTCTCCTTTAAAAGCACCCACCTGATTTGGTCAGGCCCACTCAGGATAGTTACCTTTCAATTAACCTAAAGGTGATTAATTATATCTACAAAATCCCTTCACCTTTGCCATATAATGTAATCTAATGATGGGGGTGATATCCCATCATAGTCACAGATCTCACACTATACAGCATACACGTTAGGAGGCAGAAATTTGGAAAACCATCTTAAAATTATGACCAACAGAGTATTGAATTGTTTTTCATGAAAACGCATTAAGTAATACTGTTAAAAATACAAAAGGATGAGTTTTTTAAATATAATAATTGCATACGTGTACACTCTTCTCTTTTTTTTAAAGATTTTACTCTTTATTTTTAGAGAGAGGGGAAGAGAGAGAGGCAGAGAGGGAGAGAGACAGCAATTTATGGTTGCCTTTCACCTGCCTCCAGCTACAGACCTGGCTGGAGACCTGGCTTGCAACCTGGTTAAGTGCCCTGACTGGGAATCAAACCAGTGACCTTTGGGTTCACAGGCTGGGGCCTTATCCACTGTGCCACCAGCCAAGGCTAATAGTGTGCACTCTTAATATGTATTTCTGTCTTGGACAGATTGAGTAGGCAAAATAAATAGACTGATACAAAAACATCTTAATTACATCATTAACAGGATTGATTTGAAAGATTATTAGAACTCTGAAAATAGAGAATATACTGGGTTTTTGAGTGTCTTATGGCCTTCATCCTATGTTAGGGTAAAATGAAAACCAGAAAATCTGAAAAGTAAATATATGTCTCAGTCTTCCAATAGAAGGCAATAAAGCTAAAACAGGGAAGAAATGATTTAGCAAAAATAACCCAATCACTTAAAAAGCAAGCAAAGAAAAGGCAGTACTATAATAACAAATTAGCAACAATGGAAGCACTGCGTATAAAAGGTGGTAGAATAATAAGGGCTCTAGTCAAAAAGTTATGAAAAGAAAACAAAACATAGCAAAGGACTATCAGAGAAGTACATCAATAAAACAGATATTGAAGAATTATAGAAGTTAAAATGTATGTTTTTATGTTTGGAGTAGAGCAGAATGCAGAAAGAGCTAAACTGACAATGTGGATGGTAATCCTTTGGGGTGTAAAGATATTTCTTTGTGGTTTAAATTTGTTATAATAATCATATTTTACTCTAGTAATTAAAAATAAGTGAGAAGTAGGCAAATAAGGAATTTTGGGGATTTTTCACATGTTAGTTAGAAAGTGCCAATTGTGCTATTTTTCCAATCTTATGGAACACATTTTAAAATTAGTTAAATAATAGTTTGATATTAATATGTCTAATTCCAAAAGGCAAAAAATATACAGTCATTGTTCCTGAGCTCAGGCAATAAAATCAAAAAGTGATCATTTAAAAATAACTTAAAAATCAACCAGGTAATGGATAGTTATTTGAGTTTTAAATTTCTTCATTGTTTAAAATATCTTTAAGTTTTTGGGTTTTTTTTTCTTGAGTCAATTTTAGCAATATATATTTTTCTAGGAAATAATCCATTCCCTCTGGACATATTTTTTTCTAAAAGAAGTTATACTATAATTTATTTTATTTTTTTAATTTTTAAAAGATTTTATTTATTATTTTTCAGAGAGAGGGAGAGAGGCAGAGAGGAAGAGAAAGATTTATGTATGGTTGCCTTTCACCTGCCTACAGCTATGGACCTGGCTGGAGACCTGGCCTGCAACCTGGTTATGTGCCCTGGCTGGGAATCAAACCAGGGACCTTTAGGTCAGCACCCAGGGCCTCCTCTGGACTTTTTAAATTTGTCACAATTAAGTTAAACATATTCTGTTTCATTTTTAATTATTTCAATATTTTAAATTGTATGATTTTTCTTATTCTTAATGTTCTATAACTGTAATTTCTCCTTTTTTCTTAATTAATATTGCCAAAATTTTTATGTACCACACTTTTTTCTTTGAAGAACTAATTATTGGATTCATTGACAATTTATACTATCATCCTGCTTTCTAATCTTTTAATTTTCCATGGCTATCTGACTTATTCTTACTGCTTTACATTTATAAATAATCATTCAAGGAATATGCTGGACTTGCAACTTCATGCCCTAGTGCTCATATTCTCAAAAGGGGGATTAATTAGTCACATGGCTCCAATATTTTTAACGTTGGAGGATACTATCAAATCAGCCTTCAAAAAGTTATGCAAACTTACACTCTCACAAACTGTATGAGTGAACCTGTTTCTCCATACCTCATCAATACTGGGTACCATCAGTCTTAGCAACTTTTCCAGTTTGATAGGTGAAAACATGATATGGCCTATACAATTTTACATAAAGTCGAAGAAAATGCAGGGGAACCTATCATATAAAAAGAAGGTAAGTTTGCAAGGTTGTTTAGTAAGGGCAAAATGAGCCATTAAATTTAGAATAGAGTGTACATGTCAACAAAACCTGATGACAAGAGAGAAAATGAAAAAGAAACCAGGAAAATTATTATTTTGACCACAAGAGAGAGCCAGGCAGAGAACAGAGTAAAATTTAATGAAGTTGAGTTGAAGTTTCAGTTAATGTCCTGAATGTTTACAATGCCTCATTGGCCTGATAGTGCAGTCCCACTTTATGATGATAACACAGTGGGGGAAATCATGCAAATAAAGTACATAATCATGGGGAGGGAGGGACTAGCATTTAGACTAGTTGACTCGGTCCTGGAGGGAGTTCAGGGAGATATTTAGGAGGAGTGTGCCATAGCCAAGGATGAGATTCTAAGGAAAGAATTTGAGTTAGGCATAGAAAGGCTACACTGACCTGGGTGCTTAAGAGGTTCTGTGGCTACTCCCTCAGGATTGGTTGCTTCTAGTACTAATAAATAAAGGAGCAACTGGAAGAGGCAAATCAGTGTTTTTCACTTTCATTTGTACTAACACTTTATATTTTATAAATATTAGTCCTTTGTCTTTCATAACAGCTTTTTATTGCTGACTGGGTCAAAGCCAACCGCACCCTACCTCCCTTGACCTTTCTGTGCATCGTAATGCTAATATTTGACCAGGGTTCCTATTTTTGGTCTCTTTCTTCTCATGTCATAGGCATTTTCTTCATACACTCTACTTATTTTCAGCTTTTAATCTCATGCTATCCATACCTAAAAAGCTTTCACTTCCCCCCAATTCTCATCTTTCACAAGTAAAAATCTAAACTTAAAATAGTCTTTCCTTGTACCATAATTTCATGGACACTAATACTCGTGTATGTGTGTGTGTGTGTGTGTGTGTGTGTGTGTGTGTAACTTGAGTTAGTATAAGACGAAGAAGACTGGATCAATTATTTTTAAGGTCCTCATGTTCTGAAGTTGGGTTGGATAGTGTGGTGGAATTCTTAGCTTTGGAAACTCCTCCACCTACTGGTTGTCTCAAGTCAGTTGATTTTATAGAACAAGGTTTGCTGTTGTTTTGAGTTCTGGCCATTTTTAAGAATACATGTGCCTCTTTTAAATGCTATACACTTATAAGTCACTTGGATTCCAAAAATTAAAAAATTCTATTATAGAGAAAATATATTCTTATAAAATATTTAAAAACAGATGATAAATTTCTTGATGATTTTTAACTACCACTGGAGGGCAGAAAAGCATCATAGAGCAATTTTAGCTTCTTTAGCTCCATGTTTATCTAAAAAAGGAAAAAATACCTTATTTTAAGAGTATTTCTAAAAGTACTAAAATCAGGTGCATGCAAGGGGCTACTGTCCAGACCACCCAGCTAGCCAAGGGCAAATTAAGAGACATCCAGCCAAGACGGAGGTATATGAAAACATGCTTCACCTCTGCACACAACTACAACAAAAATTATAACTAAACTACAAAACAAACATCACCCAGATTTGCCAGAAAATTACATTATATGGAGGTATGGAAGTCCAACAACCAAAGATTTAAAGAAGTCACATTCATTCAAGTGGGTGCCCTTTCTACAATAGTTCACACTACAAGACAGTGAGTCAAAGCAGCTCTACCTAACACATAGAAATAAACACAGGGAGGCTGACATATTGAGGAAACAAAGAAATATGGCCCAAATGAAAGAAGAGGGGAAAAATCCCCAAAAAAGAACTAAATGAAATAGATAAGCAATCTATCAAATGTAGAGTTCAAAACACAGGATATCAGGATGCTCAAAGAAATGCTCACTGGGTACTTCAACAGAGTAAAAAAGACCCACACAGAAATGGAGCTTGCATTAAGTGAAATAAAGAAAACTCCCTAGGGAACCAATAGTGGAAGGGATGAAGCCAAGGTTCAAATCAACAATTTGGAACATAAGGAAGAAAAAAGTATTCAATCGGAACAGCAAAATGAAAAAAGAATTTTAAAAATGAGAACACAATAAGAAGCCCCTGGGACATCTCGAAACATACCAATATCTGAATCATAGTGGTGCCAGAAGGAGAAGAGGAAGATCAAGAAATTGAAAACTTATGTGAAAAAAATAATGAAAGAAAACTTCCCTAATTTGGTAAAGGAAATAGACATATAAGTACAAGAAACCAGTTGGACCCAATGAGGGCCACAACAGGACACATGGTAATTAAAATGCCAAAGGTTAAAGATAAAGAGAGAATGTTAAAAAGCAGCGTTTCCTACAAAGGAGTTCCCATAAGACTCTCAGTTGATTTCTCAAAAGAAACTTTGCAGGCAAGAAGGGCCTGGCTAGAAATATTCAAAGTGATGGAAAGCAAGGACCTACAACCAAGATTACACTATCCAGCAAAGCTATCATTTAGAATAGAAGTGCAGATAAAGTGCTTCCCAGACATGGTAAAGTTAACGGATTTCATCATCACCAAGCCCTTATATGGAATGTTAAAGGAAACTATATAAGACAAAGAAGATGAAAACTATGAACATTAAAATGGCAACAGCCCTGGCTGGTAGCACAGTGGATAAGGCACTGGCCTGTGAACCCAAAGGTCGCAGGTTCGATTCCCCAGCCAGGGCACATAACCAGGTTGCAAACCAGGTCTCCAGTCAGGTCTGTGGCTGGAGGCAGGTGAAACGCAACCATACATTGATGTCTCTCTCCCTCTCTGCCTCTCTCCCTTCCCCTCTCTCTAAAAATAATGAAATAAAATCTTTTAAAAAAATGGCAACAAATAACTGAATCTAAAAAACGAATGAAGCAAACAAGCAGAACAGGAACAAAACCATAGACATGGGGATCATTCAAAAAGTTATCAGTTGGGAGGGAAAAAAGGAAGAATGGGGGAAAGGTGCAGGGATTAAGAAGTACAAATTGGTAGGAACAAAATAGACAGGGCAATGTTAAGAACGGTATAGGAAATACATAGAGTAGCCAAGGAACTTATGTGCATGAGCCATGGATATGAACTAAGAGAGAGGATTGCTGGAGGGAATGAGGGTACTGTACAGAGGAGGGCAAAGGGGGAAAAATTGGGACAACTGTAATAGCAAAATCAATAGAATATTTAATTTTTTTAATTAAAAATAAAAGTACTGAAATCAAATTACTTTTAAATTTATCTTTTATTTGGTGCATTGGACAAAGTTTCAGAAGAAGCTGTTCATGGTGGTTTTATTTTTTTCACATTGTTTTCTATCAATGTATCAAATCAGACAAATCTTTATTCTAAAATAGACCTTTTATAGAGCAATTTGCCATTATGTGTGTTGGGTTTGTCATATATTGTTAGTAAGAACAGTTGAAATATGTTGATAAACTAAATCTGGCTAAAAATTAGAGAGATTAATGCTAAACTAACAGATTCATGGCTCCCCAATTTTCAGGAACTCTCTTCTCAATTGTCCTACCAAAACATGGATTCAAGCAGAGTTCAGAATAATTAGCTACTTCCCTAAAACCTTGATGATTAGAATGCAAATATTATCCCTACTTCCTCACCTTCCATTCCTCTTCAATCAATCTTTCACCCTTTGCCCCACAGAACTACTCAAGCAAAGCTGTCGGTGGTCCCATGGCTAAACCCCAGTAAGGTTCTTTAGTTAGAAATATCATAAACCAGGACTTGCTAACTTACACTGAAGAGGAATGTATTGGAAGGGTATCACAGGCTCTGACATTTAAGAAAAAAAAAGTGTAGCTATCAAGGAATAATCAACAGCCTTACCAGGGATCTCTGCTGGCATTGTATTCATACCATCCCTAGATCACCTACTTGGCTCAGCTTTCTAAGTTCCCAGGGAGCATGTCCTTTTGAGTCACATGCCCACTGGTGGCTTGGATGGCAGAGCAGAAGGTCCTGACAGTCATTCTCTAACTGCACATCTTGAGAGCAGGGTTTTTCAATAAGATAAAATTGGGGTGTTATTACCACAAAAGGGAAAAAGGTAGAGTACCCCCAAAAGAAAAATGTCCACCACAGTTCTTGACTTTTATAAAGTATATTTTATTGACTATGCTGTTACAGTTATCCCAATCTTTTTTCTCTTTGCTCCCCTCTGCCCAGCACCCCCTTCCCTCCAGTAGTCCCAAACACTTTAGTTCATGTCCGTGGGTCATGCATGTTACTTTTTTGGTTTCAAATTTTCCTATACCATTCTCAACATCCCCATCTATTTTGTTCCTACCAGTTACACTTCTTGATCCCTGTACCGTTTCCCCTCTTTTCCCCCTTTCCCCTACCAGCTGATAACCCTTCAAATGATCCTCTTACTTAATTCTGTTCCTATTCTGATTGTTTGCTTAGTTTGTTTTTGTTTATATTTTTTAGATTCAGTTGTCGATAGTTGTGAGTCTGCTATCACTTTAATGTTCTCTGGGGGAGGGCGGGGGGACAGTTACCAACAATTTTTGGTTAGAACCGGGTAGACCTATCTAGAGATGCAAATGTGTGCCAGCAGTTCCTTCAACTCTGGTTGCATGGTAGAACTGCTTGGGGATGGTACCATTTAAATATGTTGTGACCCAGCTCTAAGGAAGTTTGTTGAAAATAAATAGTTGTAAAAAGCTATAAATAGTGATGTCAACCTCTCTCCTTCTCATGAGAAAATGCTGCAGGGGCTGGAAGCTATTGACTTCACTAACAAGAAAAAAGAAGGAATGTGAAGACCTTTGAAATCCCAGTCTGTATTAGGATTTTTTTTTCAGTTGTAAGTAACAGAAACAAAGGAAAGAAGAATTTATTAGCTTGAGCAACTCTAAAATTCCAGGGGATGGCTTCAGGACAGAAGCACGTCCCGAGTGCTTTCTTTGTCTCACAGTTTCACTTTCCAGCAAGGTTATTTCATGTGGCATAAAAAATGGCCACCAGCAGCTATAGGTTCTTGCCATCCTTGCATGTAGCCAGCAGTCTGGTGAACCAAGAGTATATTTTCCCAGATGACAAAATTCCAAAGATGGCTCATTGTAGCCCAGTTCCAACCACTTTCCTATCCCTCAGCTAGGGGATAGAATATTCTCTTGTGTCTACTTTTAGGGATAGGGAGGTGGAGTTTATCTTATCTGAACCACACAGGCTAAGGATGAAGGTAGGCATAGTTCTCCAAAGAAATGCTAAAAAGCAAAAATTAATGACTCTATTTTATGTGGCTCAACTGGTACAGAATTTTGTGATTATTATCCTGGTATAGTTACTATTCTTTGTTTAAAAACTAAAAAGACTCAGACTCCAGCTAATAAGAAAAAACAACATTATAAGAATAATGTGGTTCTGGCCAGTGTGGCTCAGTTGGTTGGAGCCCATACACCAAAAGGCTGGGGGTTCAATTACCCACTGGGGTGCATACCTGAGTTGTGGGTTTGAGCCCCAGTCAGGGCACATATGGTAGGCAACAGATCCCAGTTCCTCTCTCTCTCTCTCTCTCTCTCAAATCAATGAACACGATTTTTTAAAATAATAATATATCACTCACAAAATGAAAAAGAAAAAGGAAAGGTGTCAAATCAATGAACATGATTTTTTAAAAGAATAATATATCACTCACAAAATGAAAAAGAAAAAGGAAAGGTGAACAATTGGACCTTAATGTCATCAGGAACCAGGTACAATCCAAGGATCCTGTAACGGAAACTCATGGACAGTCTTTTTAGATTGATGGATATCCAACCACTTTCAGCCACCATTTAAGATTCAGTTCTATTGAGACAAAACAAAAAACACCTTGTGTTGCTGAGGCAGAACCCAGATCCTTATGATGTTATTTGCACCCCCTCTATGCAACCATACCTGAAGTCAGCCCCACCTTTCTCTTTTTCTTCCTTCCTTCCCTTTTTGTTGCCATCACAGTAAAATATATACATATTTTATACATATAGTTTATATATATTATACACACACACACACACAGAGGTATCTTATTTTAACCTGCCTACCCTTTGTTCTATGTAATGCACCCTCCTTGTGCACTATGTGTGTGTGTGTGTGTGTGTGTGTGTGTGTGTGTGTGTCTGTGTTTTAATGATACAGTAAAAGAAAAATGATAATACCCTGCCCTACCTTCCTTATTCCCAACCCCTATTCTGTTCCCTTGGGTTTTTTCCCTTTTCCTGGTATTTTTTAACTATTTATTTCCTATCACTCTCATTTCCATTTCCTGTTTAAGAACCTATGAAAGAACAACTTAAGACTACACGGTGGTTGCTCCTAGCCATTTAGCTCTGAGCAGTGGCAGGCTGAGTGCTGCAGCCTTTCTTTAGTAGAGAACTACTGCCTTGCTTTAAAAAAAATTTTGTTGTTGCTGTTTTTCTGTATACCTATGCAACTATTTTTTTTTTCATTGTCAAATGCTCGTCAGTATCTTTTTCCCCATCTCATATTATTTTCCACAAGTACAGGTTTCGCTTTTGCTTTTGAAACTTCTTTCCTGAGCTTTATTTTTAAATCCTGCTAGTTTTGGGGGAGAGTGGTAGACTGCAAACCAAACTTGTTCTTAGATCGCCAGGTGGCAAATATAGAAGGTTTCTCTGAGGCTATTCAGTTTCTCAAAAGAAGAATATTCCAATATTTAGCTTAGGAGGCATAGATTTGGCTGATAAAATTTCAAGAACAGAGTTGGGGGTTAGGGGCTAAGGGTGAGAGTCACTATTCAGCATACAGAGTTTTACGTAATCTGCTTCCTATAAGCACGGTGCCTCACTTCCACTCCAAAGTCAGCTTTCCTGGGTACAAAGACCTTGGTTCTCATTTTCGTTCTTTGAATATTTTAAATGTCTCACCATTTTCCTCTCACAGGAAGTGTTAATGTTGAAGTTTTACAATCCAATTTTCTTTTGCTCATAAGTTACTTTCTTGGCCTAGTAACTACTTTTCAAAATGTGAAATCCAGTAATGTTACTAGAATACATCTTGTTCATTCTTTATGTTCTCAGACACACAGTATGCTCTTTCAATATGTGGTCTACGATATATATGTGAATACACATATTTATATATAAATATATGTTAACACATGTAAGTACATATATATCATGCATATAAATTATTTGATTACTCTATTTCCTATATTCTACTTTACATCTCCATGGCTATTCTGTAACTACCTACTTGTACTTCTTTTCCCCTTCCCCCCACACCCCCATCATCCCCCATTTGGCAATCCCACAAGTCACTCTCTGTATTCATAATTGTCTCTCTTCTTGTTTGCTCAGTTTGTTTTATAGATTTAACTGTTGATAAATTTGTGGGGTTTTCTTTTTGCCTTTTTATTGTTCATAGTTTTGATTTTCTTTTTCTTAAGTAAGTCCCTTTAACATTTCATAAAATAATGGTTTGGTGATGATGAACTCCTTTAGTTTTTTCTTGTCTGGGAATCTGTTTATCTGCTTTTTGATTCTAAATGATAGTTTTGCTGGGTAGAGCAATCTTGGCTGTAGGTCCCCACTTTTCATGACTTTGAATATTTCTTGCCAAACCCTTGTAGCCTGAAGTTTCTTTTAAAGAAATCATGGGGTGGGGAACAGAGGGGAGCAAAAAGGGGATGGATGTAATACAACAATAAATTTTTTTTTTTAATTTAAATAAATAAATAAATATTAAAATTTAAAAAAATAAAGAAATCAATTGATAATCTTGTGGGAACTCCCCTGTAGATAACGAACTTCTTTTCTCTTGCTGCTTTTAAGATTCTCTCTTTACCTTTAACCTTTGGCACTTTAATTATGATGCATCTTGAAGTAGGCTTCTGTGCATCTATCTTAATTGGAACTCTGTGCTTCCTGGACTTTCAT